>FTRY01000135.1:0-14164 GCA_900157415.1 Armillaria cepistipes
CGGTAATGGTGATCCAAGAACTTCCGAAAGAGCTCTGTAGGCGAGATCGTCGCCTTCCTACTTGTCACGAGCTAGTGGAAGCACACTCCACAGGTGCTTCTTTGACAAATTCTTCTTTGAAGGCACTCCGGCAATACAGAAATTTGAGGCAGCCTGATTTACTTACCTATACCTAAGATTCCATGTAAATAACAGGACTTACTGATACTTGTACCCATACCAAAGGTTCAAGAAAGCTTTGGATCATCTCTGGAATGTAGGACATCGGATTTGAATCGAGCTGCTGTAATCGAGGTCTGAAAGCAAAGATTCAGGAATTCCTGAACTAATTACGAAAGCCTCCGTTTGGGGTAAAGTTTCGGCAGATGGAAAATTAAGGTTTACTGGTGTACGGAACGCATGCCTAGACCTTTGTTTCTCGTGCCGACATCAAATAGACCAAAATTAGGATTTCGACAACGTTCCGGCACAGTATGCCCGAAACTAAGCCCGAAACCTTAGTTTCGGCTTTTCCTAACACGGATATCGAAATAAAGAATTCCGGTTGATATTTCGGTAGCCCTCACATTTTTGGTACTGGTCCTGCCGAAATATGTGCCCAAACAGATGCTTTCGGCAACGATTCAGGGTCGCTGGAACAATTAGTTTCGGCTCGAGTACCGAACCTCGTGATCCATTCCTGGTTTCTTTGATTTGGGATCGATTTCATAGCATCCTGGAACTTTTGGTATCGGACAGAATTCCAGCAAGTCTTATTCACAATCTGAAAGCTTAGGTATAGGTACTACAGTTGTGGACAATCAAAGTCCGCCAAAAATCAGACCCATTTTTAGAAGGACCCTGGATAGGTAAACCGCCGGGTTTTTTGCACGAAAGTGAAGATATAGACCTAATAAAGATATCTGCACGAGCCGATTTCTCATAACGACTGTTTTGATCAAAAAATTTCCCAAAAATTTGGCAACCCCCCTTAAAAGTCGTGGGAAAAACTTCGGAGATAGCGCAATCGACTCCTTTTCAAAAGGCTCATGTTCGGTGCCTGTGGAGAGGTTATGTCCCGATTTGTACATAGCTCATACATACGCATTGGCCAATCAGAAATCAATATGTCTTAGGCAATTTGTTCTCACGTCGATATATCTGGCAACGGTACACGCACGTTCCGATTCCATCACTGCGATAATAGCCCCGCGACGCGTCTCGCTCAAGGTTTGTTGCTGCGCATTTATATCCCTTTCAACCTGACTACAACATGGCTGGTGGCCATGGCGGTGCTCGTGCTGGGCAGGGCGAAAATCAAAGGGAGCCCGGCCTGATTCTGTCGCTTATGGACCCTCAGTTCAAGATGCAACCGGCAAATTTGCTATCAAATCAAAAGGCGTTGGGCTCGGAAGCGGAGTGCATGGGTTCTTCAAGCAATTTCAACACTTTGAGAAGCCTAAAACAGTAGATTCAGACCTCGATGCCAATTCCAGCCTCGCAACACTCTCACACGGTGCATACCAATCCACCTCGTGGATCTTCCGACATCATGATAAACAATCTCCCAACATCGCTTCCATTGCCGTTCCGGCCACCTTTGATGCCAGGATCATTGGAATCATTGAAGTCACACGGTGGTGGATCCATGAATTTTACTGGCTTGAAAAAAGGAAGGCAGCAGAAGAAGCGCTGCCGTGCCTGTGTTGAAGCATCGTCTTCTCTTATGAACACGTGCAAAAGCTCTGGTAAAGCAACGCTATGCATCTGTAATCATCCCAAGCCTACCCGTAGCCGAAGCAAATATGCATGACTGTGATAAACACTGGACTTATATATTATGTCAACAGATATTAAGATTTACTGTGACATAGCCAGATATAAGGACTGGGTGTTGAGATTCATAATAAACAAGCTCCAGTCCTTTGAAAGCCTTATCTTTCTGTTGAAATTGACAAGAGTTTTTGTGAATGCGTCGTGCGACAAAACGAGAGGGAAAAAAAAGGCCGGAGCAAGGTTCGAACGGGTGACGGGCAAAATGCATCAGACAAAGACACACGAACTAACATTTATACCAAATTGTCTTGATTAATGTTGAAAAGACGCTCCCTACGGTCGTGTCAACTTGAAAACTTGAAAACTTGAATTCTCCACAGACATAACACATGAGCCTTTCAAAATCCGCATCTGGCAGCATCAAAATCATGGGAATCCAACGAGCGTTTATCCGGAAATTGGTCATTGTTGGCCGCCAGGCCAGGCTATCGAGACCCGTGTATATTGCGTTTCAGGTGCTTTGAAGCCTTTTGAAGCACCGAAATCACGCTGCCAACAATGCTTGAAGGGTCAGATTGTAGGTCGCCTAGTAAGACTGCTCGTGAGGAAGAACTTGGCAGCTAGCCTAAATTGTAACTCATAGTAGTGTTGTTGTTCAGCTAGAGGTAGCATTTTACCATCCACCAATAATATAAGTGCTCACTAGCACTGACCAAACTGTGACACTCTTGAGTAAGGAAGGGGCCGTGGGCAGGCGCAAATCTCAATGCCGTTCGACGGTAATAAATTTCGTAGGGAATATTTGCCTAGCAGAAGAAATTTGACGGGAAAAGTATCGCCGCACAGCTTCTGGCCGAGAAAGATGCCGATTGAAGCTGTGTTTAGATGAAGAAGTACTTGCCAAAAAGTCCAAAAGGGGTACACACAATTGATTTTTTTGGCCGAAAATTTGGCACCGCAAAAATGTCGTGGGAAAAACTTCGGAAGGTGTTTTTTGGACGTTTTCGGCCTCTGGCATTCTGAATCTGAACTCAGTTTTCCTCCAGAAAATCTAGTTTAGCCGGAAATGAATTTGTCAGCTTTGGTTGTCCACAACTGTATAATCGGGACACCCTAAATTTTAGGATTTCCGGTGTGAGGTATCGTGTTCGCTTTCAATTGCCTGCCGGTTGACTCATCAAAAGGTCTGTGACTTTGAGTTAAGCGCCCAACGTAGGCTTCGATCTTCTATTATTGTGTCTTAGTTTTTCCTTCAATTAGGCATTTAGACGCTGGCCTCTACTTGGATATAAAGTATAACATGTGACTCCTTGTCCCCCAAAATCCGTATCTTGTTCTCCTCGACATGTCTGGCTACGACACCAACTCTGATACTAGCATTTCTAACATTTCCCATTCCGTCGAAGAAGACGGCGTGGGCCTTGCAAATCCAGCACTATCTCACAGTCGTCCGTAGACTGCTGGATCTGATAAACCGTCTGCATAGCACCGGGTCAGTGTTTTTTTCTGGTTTCTCCGACCTTCGTCTCATTTATTATCATATTATCCAGTGCCCAAGTGGACATCGACCTTCCCCAAATCGCAGTCATCGGGTCACAGAGTGCGGGCAAGTCCTCTTTGATCGAGTCAATTTCTGGAATTACCCTTCCACGTGCCACGGGTACTTGTACAAGGTAAGTATACCCTGATTTCGCTACTATGCACCACTCGTCTAATCGTGGCCGTTCAGATGTCCTACAGAGTGTCGTCTAGCGAACTCCACCGAGATCTGGAAATGCATCGTGTCGCTGCGGTTCATCAAGGACGCCAATGGCCAGCTGCTGGGTACGGCGCGTAACGAGCAATTCGGAGAGGTCATTTACAACAAGGCTGAGGTCGAAGAACGCATTCGACGGGCACAACGTGCCATTTTGAATACGAATAGACGTTTTACCGAGTTCCTCGAGGGCGATGATGAAGATCTCTCTGAAAATCATCTTTCATTTTCCCATGAACTGCGTTTCGCTGCAGATCAGTGGGCCTGGTGTGGCAGATCTGTCTTTCTGTGATTTACCCGGTACGTTTGGCTCCAGTTTTGGCGTGGCTTCCACTCATACCCGCCTTATAGGATTGATCGCGAGTGTTGGAAGTACGGGAAATAAAGACGACATCAACCTTGTCAAAAGCCTGGTGGAATCGTACATCTCCAAACCGAGCTGTCTAATTCTTTTGACGGTCGCGTGCGAGAGTAAGCGTTCAATAATTTAATCGGTCAGCTCTCTCAATGATCAATTCATAGCCGATTTCGAAAATCAAGGTGCTCATCACCTGGCTAAGACTCATGATCCGGAAGGAAAGCGTACCATCGGTCTGTCACTGCACCTTCACGACTTTCTTTGCATTCGTTGACGGATTTCAGGTGTGCTCACCAAGCCGGATCGGATCGCTCCTGGCGACGAGACAGGATGGTTGGATTTCATCCGCAACGAAAAGGGAGCCACTTGAAAACAACTGGTACTGTGTAAAGCAGCTTTCGTCCTCGGACATCAAGAACGGCATAACCTGGGCCGATGCGCGCACCAAGGAGGACAAGTTCTTCTCTATGACTACTCCTTGGGCAGAACTCGATTCCGTGTACCAGCGCTATCTACGCACTGTGAACCTCGTAGAACGTCTGAGCAACATCTTGTCTGACTTGATCTCCAAACGGTAGGCCACATCATCTTTGCGTCGCTCATCCAGATGCTGATATCCGAACTCTAGACTTCCAGACATCCAATTGGAGCTCGAACGCGCTATCGAAGGAACCCTCGACCAGCTGGCCAAATTGCCAAAGGAACCATCGAAGTATCCCCTCCACGAAATTTCGGCACTCCTGTCAGCGTTTACTGTGGACGTCTCGAAGCATGTCGAGGGTATACCAGATGAGGAAGGGATCTTGCAGATGATTCGGCCGGCTCAGGAGCAATTCAAGCGGGACATTCGGGGGACAGTCCCACAATTCCGTCCGTTTGAGCGGAGGGTTGCTGGTAGTGAGATACTCTCTGCTCCGTCGTTCTTGAGTAACGAGGAAGATGAGGTAATGGAGGAGGGAGAAGATGATGATCATTGTATCTGTGTGGACGAAGTGTATACCAGGGCTCTCCAGTGAGTGTTCCATCCGAAGTATAGACATTTATTGACGTACCCTTTTTCAGTGCGCGCACTCGTGAACTTCCGGGTCATTATCCATTCGTCGTAGAAGCGTCGTACATCTTCATGTTCACCGACAAGTGGCATACCCCCGCCAAGACTCTATGCAGAGCTGTTTACAGCGTTCTCACGGACCACGTCAACAAGCTCATCACCAAACATTTCGGTTCGTTTGGACAGAATATCTTGGAGCAGCGTGTTCGGTAAGCTCTCGGCAATCTCCCTATATCCTAACAAACCTGTTTTTGGCAGGGTATGCGTGCAGGAGCACCTCAAGAAACAGCTTAGGCAGACCGAGGCTCGGATCGAATGGCTCGTCAAGTTGGAAGGACGACCATATACCCTGAACACTCACTATCTCTCTGATTACACCGAGAAATTCCTTGCATACTACAAAGAAGCGAGGGGAAAGCAGGAACACAGAGACTTGGCCTCAGAACTAGAAGCGTATATTCGCGTTTTTTCTCCAGCTTGATGAATGGAGACTGATTTTGTGCTGCCATTTAGCGTGCGCGATTATGGTACCGTTAATGGTATTCTATCGGGTCTGAGCGCAATCGGCATTCACGGTGTTGAAGGTCCAGACTTGGCGAAGCTGCTTCCTGCGGACCGCATGGAGGCGTCGCTGAAGATAATGGCAGACGTTCGTGGATACTTCCAAGGTATACCTTTCCATCCCAGCCTGCCTGTTACATTTTTTATCAAGATCCATGCACAGTTGCCTACAAACGCTTCGCCGACAACATCCCTCTCGCTATCGACTACGACCTCGTTCGGGGCGTCGACCGAGGCTTATTGGGGACTTTATCCGAACGACTGGGAATCTACGGATCGAACGGCCAAGACATTTGCAAGGAGCTTGCCCCTGTTCACTATCTTATGTAGTATACTAGCTATCAGTGTAAAGCCTGAACTATAGCTCTCTGTACCGCTTGTAGACTGCGCTATTTGATAGAAATTCGCAAAATCTATGGGTAGCCTGATACCAAGCATATCAACGGATGGGGCATCGTTGTGTTTGAGCTGGTGGTAAAAGACCACGAAAGAAGAGGCACAGCCACTCGATCCCTGCTCTGTTGGTCAGACTGCAGCAATCAAGTGTGCGGAATGAGAGCTCGGAATTCGTCTGCTGCTCAAACCACTCATTCCAACATCCTATGCGCTTTCGTGATGTTCAATTATGAGTGTTTATCATACATCTACCAAAACTTTTGTAGACCGGAATGCAGTGGAAAGCAGATAATCGATATTTAACGGTACTTTTCTTACATTTTGAGTAGTCTATTGTTTAATGCGGGGGGTTTACTTACAACCGTGTTATTACAAAGCATGACATAATTTGATTGCCGTCTATCGGCACTGCGCCAAACCGAATCGCATTTGAGGATACCGGCGGCAAGTTTAGAGTGCCGATTCCAAGCCGGTCAGCGTGTCTGGACAGAAAATAATGCATGTACGACTTTTCCCTTCATAATAAATTCATTTTATGAATTAAGAGACTCTATATCATGAATTTATAGCATTATGTACCCTTCAAACGCGTCCCAAGACCGCGAATAAATCAGCTACGCGCTGCCGGCATTCCATCAAATTAATAATAACTGGGTTGCAAGGCAGATGGCCCGATTAAGCCACACACTACATACAGACCGTCCCTCCCTTCCATCAATAGGTCTGTATCGTTGTCTGTCTACGAGAGACTACATTTTGAGGCCTTTTCGATAATCTTACCCTTCCATGCGACTCTGTGTTTTCTCAAACTGCAGAAGAATTGTCATATATTCAAGTTTATATATAATACTGTTGATAAGGCTCATCCGATCCATCCCGATCTACTAATAAATGTGCATATGGACTGTCCGGGTTTTTGAAGCCACCTTTTGTGTGTTTCACTATGAGTCACTCGATCCCGTTGCCAAACGACTTTAAAATGATATTAATTCAATATGGGTATTTTTGCTCATAAATTCCTCCCTAGGTCACCAAAGTTGAACTGTGTCTCAGTCTACTATACTGTGATACTTCTAGATACTTTTCCCCACCGCATCAAGCATTGACGACCCATACCATAGGCATTTGTTCTGAAGTTGCTTTTCCCGGCAATGTCCGAAAGATGTTGAATCGGATCGTCTTGTTGCCATCGAAATGTAAAATTGCGAGATCGTCAGAGGTGAGAGTTCGAGAATGGTAAATGGACCTCACCGCTGGCATGCCTGTGTTGAAAGCAGGGATGCTGAGGCAGATGTAGGGGGTGTCGGGATGGGGAGTAGCGCACAACAACGGCGGCATCTGGAGAGGAAACAAACCCCGGATTCGTGATCCACCACCGAAATGATAGGATTTGGAGGAATTTTGGATGTGTAGATGGGCTGGATGATGCGGGAGAGTCCGACGTTGGAAGGGGAAGGGGTGGGCAGCAGCGGGTGTCGAGACGGGCGCACAGTCATAGTTCTGGGTGCATTCAATGCATCCTAAAATATTGTATCAGGTCAGAAAAAGGCGCACGAATCGTCTTCATCGTTAGCCGTCACGTACTTACTACTGACGTCAGCACATCCTCGATCAAGCTCAATCGTGCATGTCAAATTTGAATAAGCTCCCATAACGAGTACTTTCGCAGAAGGATTACATTTATTTGTCAGTCTTCCGGTGACATCAATGTGCATCAATGAATAGCAGGTATTCCGGTTATTACGCAAGGACGATAAGAATATCTCTTTTGGCATACGGGAACATCTGTCCGACAGCGCGCTACCAGCACCCCCATCACAACCGCTCTGCCTGACTCATTGCACCAATTGCCGTGCCTCGTTATCGGCACCAAACGTGCCATCTTGGGACAGAACGCTATGAGCGACTCTTTCATTACCCGGTAGAGCGACTTGTGCATCTTCGCTCAGAAAGCTGTCTTTATCATATCCGGTGAGTTTGTTTACAGGTTATAATGTTTCATTCCACCCGTTTCGTAAAGCTGTTACGCATTTGTGCCAGCGCATCAACGCATCATATGTGGTACCGTACTTTCCCACTCAAAAACCCAGAAACCGGCACAAACTGAATGCAGACCCTCTACCGCATCAATAGCCTTATCCATCCTGTGCCTTCTGCTTCTCGAAGGCACTACTAGACGCATGAAGACATGTTTAACGGTTGTTTTTAGCCTCCGCAAGCATCGCGCTATCCCAAACACTAAGCAAAGTAGCGCGCTAGAGTATAAAATGCATGCCAGGTTACACCTTTCGAACATCCACCTCACGACCCACTTTCCTTTCGATTTGTCTTCCCTTCTCTTTCTCGTTACTAATGTACATTTTTCTCTTGGGCCTCATTCTGTCGTTCCACTCAGTTTGGTCACTTGAAGTCTTTGGATCCTCTGGCGACCTTCATGTCGTTAACAAAGACATTGCGCCCGACGGCGTCACGCGCTCGTGAGAAAACGCTTCTTTCGTTGACATCGTTCTCATTCAAGCTCGTTCCAGAACTGTACTTGCCGGTGGGGTATTTCCAGGTCCCCTGATCAGCGGGAATAAGGTAGGGTTCTCCTGATCCATCGGAATAGGCTTTGACGTCATCGGCAGGGAGATCAGTTTCATATCAATGTAATCAACGATTTGATCGATCCAACTATGGTTGTCAGCACCAGCATCGTAAGCACTAACGTTATCGAGAGTATATTTATCTCATTCGTTGCAGCACTGGCACGGAATATTCCAGCATGGAACGAACTACGAGGACGGCGCTAGTGCCGTGACGCAATGTCCCATATCACCCGGCCATTCATTCAAATACGACTTCAGCGTCCCGCAGCAAGCTGGAACGTTCTGGTATCATTCCCATATCGGAGTGCAGTACTGTGAAGGCCTCAGGGGGCCGTTGGTCGTCTATGACGGTCCAAATGGTGTAAATGATCCACACCGTGCCTTATATGACGTGGATGACGGTAAGTTCATTGTCCTCCGACGATTATTTTGGTATTGACACAGTTTCAGAAACAACTATAATTACTCTGGCAGATTGGTGAGTTTTCCCATGTCATTCTCTTAGGGCTCTTTGTTCAGGCCCGTTCAGGTACCATAACACCGCTAGGCAGGTAGCCGATACTTTGCTTCCTCCCTTAGCGAATTCTACTCTGATCAATGGAATGGGTCGATTCTTTGAGGATGTCAGTGCAGTTGCCTATTTTGAATTTTCCGAACTCGCTGACAAGCTATGCTCACAGCCCACTTCCCCACTTGCCGTGATCACCGTCGCTCCTAACAAGCGCTACCGATTCCGAGTCATCTCCGTCTCTTGTGACCCCAGCTTTACCTTTTCAGTCGACGGACATAACCTCACTATTATCGAGGTTGACGGAGTCAATACACAACTGTTGACAGTAAACTCAATTCAGATACTGGCCGGACAGAGGTATTCTGTCATCTTGGAGACAAAACAGCCGGTAGACAACTACTGGATCCGTTCCTTGCCCAACGAAGCCGGACCCCAAGGATTCCATGGCGGTATTAACTCGGCCATTCTTCGTTATGAAGGCGCTCCAGACGCGGAGCCCACGACTAGCAAGCAACACGACTGCATCCCCCTTCGCGAAGTCGATCTGCATCCACTAGAATCTCCTGGCGCGCCTGGGATTACCCGTTCCTCTGGGCGCGGATGTCGTGCTTAACTTCACCCTCGGATTTGATGGTGGGCTCTTCTTCATGAACGGCGTGCGGTTCATTCCTCCGAGCTTTCCTGTGCTGCTCCAAATCCTTAGCGGCGCTCAGCGCGCACAGGATCTACTGCCACAGGGAAGCGTCTTCGGGTTGCCGCTGGGAAAGGTCATTGAAATCAATTTCTTTGGGCACGACGCACTGGGAGATCCGGTGAGTACTTCTCGTGTTTGACTTACCAATGGATGCTCATTCTCATACAGCATCCCTTCCATCTTCACGGAGTGAGCACGTTCCCTTAGGCATTTATTGACCTGTGTTGACAAACGTTTCAGCATACTTTTGATGTGGTGAAGAGCGCCGACAGCGATGTGTACAATTTTGTTGATCCAGTTCGTACGATAGGCTCACTGATTGATTGCCGGTGCTGATGGGTGTGTCCGCCATCTTGTAGGTTCGTCGAGATGTAACCGGTGTTGTCCAAGGTAAGAAAACCACAATCCGGTTCACGACAGACAATACCGGACCTTGGTTCTTGCACTGGTACGTGCATATCTGTATATTGCTCGAATTCACATTGAAAGTAACTCAAACGCCAGTCATATCGACTTTCACCTCGACGCGTGAGTGTTCTGTCCAGTTAATCCTTGTGTTTACTGACATAGCATAGCGGTCTCGCCGTCGTTATGGCTGAAGGGATACAGAACGTTAACAACACGATCCATCCTGTATCTGGTGAGCTACAGTCAAACTTGGATTCGTCTGATTCCTCCGATTAACCCCTGGTCCCTTTAGCTTGGAATGAATTGTGTCCCATCTCACAACAGCACTTTTTTCAGACCAACCAGTAATATGTTCCTCTGCGGTGATTCGATTGAAATTCCACCACTCCTTTCCAACAAGCATATCTCTCACTTTAACTAACGCATTCATCTTATTCATATTTAATGGGCTCTATTCTCGTCATGCACTCGTCAGGTTAATACGATCTGGCCACGGACTTTACCTTTATTGTACGTTTCGCATGTAATCATTAATCTCGAAACCCGGACTACTATTTACCGATACCATAATTGACCTTGACTCATAAAACTTATGTATGCCAGAAATGCACGCTTAGTACGACACCGAAATCAGTGATGGAATACATCGGCCTTAGAATTGATATATCTGATTTGCTTTCGTCGATAATCATCCGCAACAACGGTTGTGTTGTCGCACTTGAACTGCAATAAAACCTAATCAGGGAAACCGATCAGCTCAATTGTCATTTAATCGCAAGTTAAGTGTACCTCGCTAGTCGGGGTATACTGTGGCCAGATCGGACCTAAGCGGGACATCGCACAGATGAGTAACGGAAGACAGAGAAAGTAATAGCACGAACGAGCATGACCCAACCCATCATTGGGATCTAAAGACATCGCAAATGAGATCCAGTAATCAAGCATCCTTTCGCTCAGTGTCCAATCAGCGCCGAGCGGCCGAAGCTTCTTTCATATGATCCTCCCAAATACCTAACCCGCCGAATATGAAAGGAAGTTCTGATGCATGCGGCACTGAGAAGGCTGATCAGCGCCAAATTCAACATGCTAAGAAATGCAGGCTAATAACCTCCAGCCTGAGGCCGAAAAGATAGGCAAACTACAAGAAAAAAAGATATCCGAACGTCTTAACACTGCTGTTCGCCGCATGCCGCATGATGATACGCCGTTGACTATCAAACATCAAGTCACCATCTAAAATAGTGATTAGATCACAGGGAAATGCACCGAAGGGAAAATCGTACTAATGGCGGCCATCTGTTTGTAGCCTGAAGAAAGGCCGAAAGTCTCTTTCCCAGTCCCATACGGTGATCCCAGGAAAGGGTCATCAGGATACAGCATCATCAGGTCATCCATAACGGCGGACGGTATCGTAGGCGACCCATAAGTCTTATCGACAATATCCCTGATCTCATCCTCGGAAAGATCATGACGGGATGGAACGAATTCAGTTCCTAAAATAGGCTATTACTCGTTTATTCATTGTGGGGTTGCAAAGTACCCGCCTTCATCTAGATTAGTGCCAGCGATGAAAGGAAGCTGAATATCGGTGGAAAGCCGGCTGGGGAGATCGGGCACCAGCCCCCCCTCACCGTCAACGTTTGGAGAAAACCAGAACTCCTCTTGTGCTCGACGATCCTTGTATACTTCACGGAAGCCTTCCAAAATGGCTGACGTATTAGCCTTGCGTAGGCAATTTATCGAGAACGAGGTGTCGACCCAGGATCTGCACCCAGGAACAGAAGAGACGAAGGTATTCCAGGCCTTTTCGTTACGCTCTGGAGCAAAGAAGGGGAGAGCGGCCGCTGCTCCTGATTGAATAATCTAACGTATCTTTAGTCATGAAAAGTTCAGCCGCAGTTGAAGCGGCTTCGTACCGTGCCGACTGCCAGGTTCGAGATGCGTGGTTGTAAGAGAAGGACGGACGTCATGACTCCTCCCGCACTTTGCCCAAATACGGTTACCTAGAAGTCAACCTCTGTTAGATACCATAGCCTAAGAGACTTCTGGTTTTACCCTTTCGTTGTTTCCGCCAAAACGCGCAATATTTTTATTGACCCATTCAAGCGCCACTGTCATCTGGTCCTTGATCCCAAGATTCAAGTATCTTCTTGAAGCTGCCTCGCTACCTTGTGGAAAGCCTAGAGGTCCAAGACGGTAGTTGAAGTTTACATAGATGATAGGCGTGCCCTAGAATTGTGAACTGGGTCAGTGATGATGTTTCATGTATAGGACCGTCATAACCTGGCGATACTTCTGGCGACAATGGCACTCCCATTGTAAAAGGACGACGTGCCCGTGCTGAATCCACCACCGTATGTCCTTTACCAAACACGCCATATCTGTGAGTACTCCAGTCAGCCATGGTACGGAGCCACAGCCTACGAAAAAGCAGACCTGCGTGAAGATGCTAAAACAGAATTGGCGCGGAGTCATGGAGCTAACCATCTTGCGATCTATCTAGGTGTGTCGTATTCTTACATTTCGGTACTTCTGGCTTACTTCTGACTTTAGATATTGAGATCATCATTGAAACTCATGTTACTGAGACGATGCAACTTTGAGACCTTCGAGCCGAAGATGTAACGGGCTGCAGCGCTAACCGGGCGGATAGTGAGTGCTAGTCAGTTTCCTCCTGACCTTTATTGAACTAACCAGTCCCCGGATTAGACTCTCAAATTGGCGGTTGTCGATTCTTCACACTGTGGCGACTTCTTAGCCTTACATTGATGGCTGAATGTCACTGTAAGGCATAGGATTGTTGTTTGTTTATCTGAGGCGGGCTGGTATGCTGTGCTCGACATTTCTCCCGCCTAGGCAGAGCTAATCTCGACTGCACAGGGAACATTGGCCCCCATAAGACAATACTGTACGTGAGTGTACAGTAGAAACGCTAGATTGAGCGTTACGGCGAAGATTTAAGGAATTTCGGAAATGGCCTCCGAGTTACGCGTTACGGTTGCTTGATAAAGCAACGGCACCAAGGTAATCGTTGTATTGTTTTAAGATATTCGCGATGCTACTCTGCTTTAAGCATTTAGAATTACAATTGATATTGAAAGAGCTCGTACCTGAAATTTAATGGTATTTTTTTGTTTACGATTTTTTCAATGGTTTTCTATAGCGTAACGAAAAGAAAAGGGAAACAGGTCGACCGTTACGCGTTACGGGGGGTGAAATAAGCAACGAAACGGGTACCTACGTTACGCGTTACGGTTTTCTACTGTACACTCACGTACAGTAGTCCTAATGCTGGCCTCCACGGCCACCAACGCGAGTGTCGTTTAATTGGCCGCTCAGCCCGTCTTCAACACATTTCGAAGTCAGGGCCAAAAATCACTCATGCAGAATAGCATACGTTAATTGTATACTTCGGCTTTACCACTGTCGTCAATTCAAGGTACGTGATCAGTATTCCATTTCACTATGGGGCAATGAATTTCTATTGTTCTCAGATCCGAAGGATTTCTGAGAAACTCGGTTTCGAGAACGACGCCAAAACGTCTCCTAAACTGCCAGTAATGGTCAGACCCTTTGCTGTCTTCCGTATAGCGAGAACAATTGATTATTCTTTCATCGTTTCCTGCGCGACTGAACAAGGCGGTGATCATGTGGGCGGTGTTCGTTGGTAACCATCCACCGTCTATCCCTGGCCCTTACAGCTACATCGACTAATGGTGATTTGGATGGTTATTCTCATCCGTTAAGTATACTCCGCGTTTTGACTAGTGCGGATTAGCCACATATGCCTCGTAGCCTGCATGTGAGAGGTAAAGAGAAATGAGGACGGGCCACGTCTCTAGATTGATTCACTCGAGGTCGTCTCCGGGCCTTGGAAGTCGAACTATCAATCTCGAAATCAGTCGCCCTCGAGCGGCTGAACATCGAACTTCCAATATCGCCTCACTATTCCCGTGTTTCTGTGACTTTAGAGCACTAGTACAGCATTGTTCCCTCAATGTTGGTGAGTCAGCACAGTCGAAGACGACTCTGCGAAAGATGTTATCTAAATACGGACATTGATGGAACGAAGAAGGAAAGGAACGC
>FTRY01000054.1:0-126823 GCA_900157415.1 Armillaria cepistipes
GTTCTACCTATACCACCCAAGTCTCTTCCCATTATCGTAGCAGATTGCCTGGATGCGCGTGCGGTTGGTCTTGGCACAGTATGTGTCTTTGTTCCCGTATCCGTTTTGTGCTGACACATCAATTTAGAGTTGGCCCGTACTACCCAATATCATTACCATCCTTTCACGAAGAGATAGTAAGCACACTGAGCCTCTACCAGAGGGTGATTTGTGCATCTGGGACCAGTGTTTCATACGGCGGGTATGCAAGGTCATTTTTAGATGCTAGATAATCCCGCTGTGATTACGAATACCTTTCTGACCCAGGATACGTGTCTAGCTCTGAATGTCTACTCTATTCTGGCCATAGACTTCACCACTCGAATTATTGACATAGATGGTGAAGGGAATGAATAATGTCACCAAGTGGATGTGAAATTGTTCACTAGTATTCTTTCTCAAATCTCATCGCAAGAAGAATGCATGGGACTCGGACCTGCGACACAGATGTGCTGACCCTCACCAACTAGTAATTTCTGATAGCCCAGTATATTCTTAACATAACAAGCGCTATCCATAGAGTTTTCTCACTATCATGTGATCTGACGAAGACGTCTGCCCCGTGGTACACACACCACACCCACCACAACTCCGTCGCCTGTGCTCGTACCTCTCCTTGTAACCATCGCATTTCCAGCAACATAGGAACAGCTTCTCGAAATGAGTCCAAAAACTCGCGGTATTCTTGCTACAGCTGCTGCTGCTCTCAAGCGTAGCGAATCGAAGGAACCTGGAAAATTAGAAAGAAAATGAACTGGGCTAGTGAGTACCTGAGGCACCGTTGTGTCGTGGTTTCAAACCTTACCATATGCCATCAATACCAGCCGATGAATACAACGATGCAACAAGCGGGCCTTTCATAGCAGTTGTCGATGCGGCCATTTCATCAGGGGTCTGCAACATTATTCAGAGCGAGCTCAGCGGATGGTGCAGGCCAGTATACTTCTTGTTGAAGCGCTCGAAGAGATTCAAAAAATCCATCCATTTATAAGCAGTATGTCATTTCGTATGTGCACAACTTTCACTAACTTCAGTAGTTGCGGTGTCGCCCTTCAAGGTGGCTCTACAACTTGAGTCGAAGCGGAGAGAAAACGATGAAAAGATTAGTGCTTTGTTCATGTTGATGAAAGAGATGATGGATACACTTCGGATGTACGTACTCAGCACTGTCTTTACTTATAATCACATGAAAATCCTCGAACCAGGCTGCCAGAAGATCCTAATCTCTTGAAGAACGACCAGAAAGTCTCTCTGACAGGACTGATGCATAGATTTTGCCAAGATATCATTGACTGTGCAAATGCTTGTAACGCATATCGCACACGAAGCATTTGGAGTATGTACTCTTCTTAAATACTGTGAATGTGATTCAAACCGATGCATTGTTTAGGCAGAATCTTGATGAGTACGGCCGATGAACGGAACCTCGCTGCCTATGGTGGCCGGTTTGAGAAAAACAAGCAGGACCTCCACCTATGTTTATCTGTGCGGATCAACGATGAACTGGATGAAGTGAAGGAGTTAGTTTCTGTTATTATGCTGATCAATCTTGTGAGGTCTCCACAGGAGAGGGAGCTGAAGGAGCTCATTGATAAGGAAGGTGGGGCTAGCAAAGTCAAGGATGATCCTGCTCTTCTTGAGAAGATCATAAAGGAGACCCAGAAAAATAGCAATCACTATGGTGCTCATCAGGACAACAAAGAAGACAAAACACTTGTGTCATTGATTCAAGCTGAGATCCGGAATGATCTCGAGGAACTCATCAAGACTAACAGGACTACATTTGATCTTAAATTTGAGGCTCAGGAGAAGCTCATCAACGATGTGGGGCAAACTGTGATACGAATGGGTGATCGGGTGATCTCGGCTGTAATTTCTGGTCCTTATGAACGTTTGAAGGATCCTGACCTGTTCAAAATGTGGAAAGAAATGGTAGGTTAATTTCTTTGAGAATTGTAAAATGTTGGTATTCATTATTGGTGTCATAGCATTCACGTTGGGGGGGAAATGCCAAAGCCCGTGACTTGGTTTTTGCTCTGCATGACTATTATCATTCCCACACCCAATCCATCTCTGGGATGAGTCAACAGCCTATAATCTCAGTCCAAAATGATTCAGTGGAGGTGTCTCATATCCCTGAGGTTGCAGCTGACTCCAATCCACCTGTAACCATGACCGATCCATGGGCCCTACAGCATATCACTTTCCTCTGCATCCAACCTCTGATGGAAGCATTTGACAATGATGCCTCTGGATATGTGACTATCAATGAAGCCAATGCCTTTTCTGCAGGACGTCCTAAAGACTGGAGGTAAGTTGAAGCCTCAGAGAATCTCTGTAGCAGCTGAAAAGTCCTTTGTCTTTAGTATGCTACATTGGCTGGCATACTGGGCAGTTGGTATGTTAACTGATAATATAATTATTCCAAGCTACTGACCATTTCTTTTGTGACTTTGTTACATTTAGGTTTTCAGATGACACTGCAGCATTATTACAACAAAATCTGGACTTTGCTTCAACAAATGCATTCAGCTGCAGAAGAGACATTGCCTGCCAATCGTGTATTCATAGATTTGTTTTTGAGTGCACATCCATTCTGGGGTCTGGATGGTCTTCTTTCAGGGTTCCAGAATGCTTCCCATGGAAGAGAAAAATGGACCAACTGGAACAAGTTTCTTCCATATGTGCAAGCAGAAGAAAAGAGACTCAAAGTTCAACTTGAAGTGTTGCAATACAACATTGATGCATCTGATTCCCTTCTTCTGATTACAGGCCCAGGTCGATTAGAGTGTGTGAGTTATAGCCTGTTGCTCCATATGTGCTTATAACATCAGAATTTACAGTTCATTTTCCCTCTGATATATCTCCTTCTCAAACGACAGTACTTGATCATCAACTATTGCCATTCTAATGTCATCCACCCTGGTATATTGTGGAATAGCTTACGGTCTGTGGATGTAATAATGGATGCCATTGACATAAGAGTCAATGACCTTCGAGGTGTGTTCTTTTGAAAGGTCAAGTGATAGATTCTTGCTCATTGCAAGTCTGAGTCAGCCATCTTCAAACACAGGAACCTTGATGAGGCAGTGATGATGCATAAAGCTGTATATGGCCTGGTATGTTATGTGGCTGTATTATTCAAATCTGATCTCAAACTGGATCCAAGTTCTCATCTTGGAGATCAGACTCGTTGCATTACAAACTCCACAAGCTTACACCCATTGAGTTGACATCCAAATTTCCAGGGACAGATATGAGTGACTTTACCAGTCTGGAACCAATTTTACATAATTATACAAGAAGCAACACTATTGATGAGGGTCTGGAAGGAATGGATCTATCTAACCAAGCCATTGTCAATACTGTCATGCAATATGGCTGCCGTGAAGGGTGGTTGCCTTACATCAATTTGCCTTACACCAATTTGCCCAACATTACTCGGGACTGGTTCAGATTGACGATGCTACATACTGAGGAGCAGGAGGTGCAATATTATCACTCGTTAGCATGGTTCAAGGCTAGGAGACAAATCACTCAGTGAGTACTGTTGTCTATCATGAATGTGGGTGGATATACTGAACTTCAGTTCTAGCAACGGTGTTGTATGTGACATATGTCACAGATATGTTATTGGGGCACGGTTTACATGTCTGAATTGCCTCCTTGAGTACGATGGCAACAGCATCGATTTCTGTGTACGGTGCTATCGGGAAGACTTTAAGAATGACAAGGTTGTACACACAGGATACCATCCTCTATTACAGCTAAGGCGTTGTTTGGCTACACGTCGCCTGTTTTCAGTTGCCGATAGCTCACGATCGGCATTGGATGAGGCAAAGGAAAGCCTCGCCGATCCATCAGAATATCCAGAATGTGCAAATTGCAAACAGAATGTGATGCCGCCTTGTTGGTTCTGCGTTGACTGTGAAGGTAAGGCACCAAAGTAGACTTTAAATCATACTTATATTGCAACAGATGAATTCTTCCTCTGTTTAAAATGTAATGAAAACAATAATGCCACGGAACCATGGATGATGGACAGACATCTGCACCCAGAAGAAGGGCATAGCTATGTTCACAAGTTGGTTCTATGCCCTGAGTCGAAGCCTGACGAGCCCAAAGCACTTTCGGTGGAAGAAAGGCTAGAGACGATGGAGAAGCATATGGAGATGACGAAGAAGCATATGGAAGAGATGGAGAAGCGTATGGAGGAGACCGAGAAGCATATCGAAGCAATGACGAAGCATATCGATGTGACAGGAAAGCATATCGAGGCGACGGAAATGCATATAGAGGAGACAAAGAAACATATCGAGGTGTCCCAGTGTTCATTGCAGGACTTGCTTGTATTACAAAAAGAGAAGAACGACGCAATTCAGAAGGGGATCGAAGGGTTGTTTACTTGGGGCACTGGACTAATCGTTCTCGTCTTCACTATGTGGGTGATGATGCGTGGATAATGGGTGAGGGATCGTTGAACCTGTACTAGCACCATATCGACTCTGAAATACGCATGAGCACGAATGTATAACGAAGATTGTAGGAACTTGCGGTACTCACAAAGGAACGCAGTATTTTCTTCAGGGTTGCTTGAAAGTACGGACAGCTCGGAGAGCTCATAGAGCGGACGAAGTGACCGAACATTCAATCGCTTATTCATCAGCCTCTTCGTTTCCTGACCCTTTCATCGAAACTATAGGGATCTTTGTATGGAATATGCGCTAAATGATTTACATGAAGGGCGAAAAGTCGTCCAATAAACTTTGAATACATATCATTAGGTCAGAATAATACTTTGTGATTTTGCTCTCGACGTGTGAGGAGGATCGCTAGCGCGCGTCTGTGCGGCACACAGCGGGAGCAATTCTTGCTAGCGAAAGTGAAAATGAAGCTAGGTTTTTCGTGTTATCTACCCTCCTGCTTCTTGTGCTTCCGTGCGAAGCAGAGGACACCATAGGATGAGAGAGCCAAAAAGGCGGAACAACTTTTCTTGAGCAACGACATGGGTGTTAGAACTTATTCCAAGGATTATAATATCAGGTTAAGATTCAAGAACCCCGCTTTCCCGCCCTCCACTGTGCGATGATGTACAACGCCTGGCGCCGGACGGAGACAATTCTCAAGAGTACGTTCCTGCGATTTTTCCATGAGAATCTGCCAGCAACATATCGAGTTGCAGCAAACTCGCATTTATGATGTAATTTCTTGAAGGAAGAAGCATGAGATGGGTAGAAGCGGGGGTATTGAATTTGTGTATGTGCAGGAGCTCCTGAACGCTCATGTGCATAAGTGAAAAATCTGTATTGCAAACGTCTTACACGTCTCCCGCTGGAATAGGTAGTAGTCATTTGGCGTCCAAACAATCGGGTTTGGGAAGGTTCTCTATGACAATACGTTGGTACATCAGAGCGCTCGCGGGGAAGGGTCACATATGTAATGGGTATAGGACCTAGAGGATTCCGTGTGAACGCAAAAGAGAGTGCTCAGGTCCCCACGTAGGAGTTACAGAGTCAAGTCATGTTGTAGAACCGAGATTGGTGACGCCAGGAAGAGAGACAGGATAGGAAGTGATGTGATAGAGCAATTGGGCGGTAGAAAAGCGGTATTTGCAGTGCCTACGTCGGCTATCGCAGCTGCCAAGATTTGTCTTGAGAGGATGTCGAATAGAGATCCAATCCTTGGTGACCGAACAGAATAATAATGTCTGCCAAAGCTCTCGTCAACGTTCGTTACCAAAGACAAGGCAGAGGTACAAACCGTGCAAAAACATCGATTCGTCTCAGCAGAAGGGGCTGCCTAACAAGATGTATTGCGTTGCAGAGAAACAGCTACGACTTGTAACTCTGCCATGCAATCCGTCCATGCCCGTCCGGATTTGTTCCCATTGTCATCGGTGGAGGAGCTGACGAGATAGGTGATGTCGCAGATGCAACCATATTGCTGCCGTGCAATCTGTCGCATCTCGAGGGGAAAAGAAGGATCTCGTAGCGATGCTTCGCAGTATAGTGACTTGGAGGGACAATCAAGGAACATCCATCTCATGGACAAAACAGGTTTTCACGGGCGTAGTGCTGGGAGAAAGAATCGATACCAATGCTAGATGCGGTGGTTTCTTGGCCAGCAGGGATTTGAGGATTGAGGATATATAAAGGAAAGCCGATACTGATGCTCGGCCAGCGATGATCTATGAGCGCGAGTGCTTGAGAGTTCGCAATGAGTACTATTTATGATGGTGTCCTTCCTGAATGTAGCATTCATAACTTTGAATGATCCAATGGTAATGAAAAACGCACCTTGGCCCCCCAGAACACCAAAATACACCGCATACAATCACCGCGCGGACCACCGACGAAGGCTATGTCATGAGGACAGGACAGAAAACGCTACTCAGTCTCAAGTATATCGTTGCTTGACCGCAGTGTTCTCCAATTTTGCAAAGGGGGCCTCATCCGGGAAGGTGGTATGTGATATCGAGCACGTAGAAGCCAAATTTCTAGCAGAAATACAAAAGAAATCTCTGAAGAAACTGTTCAGCTTTCACGGTGTGTATGTTGTACTCAGAACGCACCGAATACTGATGCCCAAGGGTCAACAAGGTCCTTCATCCGCTTTTCGAAATCCGTGAATAAAGAGCAACACTGGTTATCGAAAGAAGAGACTAGACAGGGAAGAATGCTCCAAGAAAAGAGGGAAGAGTCGCGTCGGTGACTGGGTGGCCGGGTCGACATGTCTCTCTTCGACCACCACCGGTACCGCCTTCAAGCTTCAGGCATGTTTCACGTGATATCGGGTGTAACTGCAAGAGAGGGACGTTCCTTTCGTTGCCAAAGCCAAGGCTGATGGCCGCTGTGACGGGGAGAACCAGGGAACACAGCACGGCGGTGACAAAGCACCTACAGATAGAAATGAGAACTTTTGAACGCTTCCTTTGGTGTAAAATGGACGTACAAAGATAACCCCGAACACCAGCATTCACCACATACAGCGGGCCGTGCACGGGCCACCACTAAGTGTGCGCTGAGATCGTCAACCTAGACTCAACGAGGCATACAGCCCATGGATCCTTCGCAGCCTTCGACTTGACATCTTTGGCGCCCTCTCAGCGAATCTGGTATGGATGTTGGTGTGTGACGGAGCGATTATTTTTCAACGGCCAACGGGGAGTATGTCATAGATATCGAAGCGTTGCAGCCCATAGCTGTGGTAGGGAATGAATGGGACTGAGGATACAGAAGTCGGAAGAAGAGATTGAGCCGGCCAAGAGGAGATGACGGATCGCCGCAAAAATAGCGAGTCCCAAAATGGCAGTTGAACTCAGTTCCACGACTCGGACCGGTCTACCGTGCTCATCCTCCTGCCTATCACCTTGTTGAAGTTGCCGCGTCGTGGCTTTCATAAAAGCATCACTTGGCGCATACATCCAGGTCAGAGAAACAGATACTTTTATCTATTCCAATGCTCACTGTCAGAGCCGCAGCGATGACAACATACGCGACTTGACGGTGTAGAGTTATCCTCAGCAGCAACAGGACTCCCGTGATCTGATCTACCTGCAGAGGATCCACCACATAGATGATAGCAGTAACTACGGGTGTCGAAGTGATGAATTCTGTCGTTCCCAAGAAATCTGCTCCATGGCGATTTGTTCTTTACGTGTCACGGAACACGTTCGATGACTGATGGAACGAGAAGGAGTACGGAAAGAGAGAAATTTCATGGTAACAAAGGTGGCGGATGAATACGACACCATCTATACATGGTCTCCAGCTTGTGAGTGACTGTCCTCGCCCATGTTAGTACTCTCATTTTCTTTCGAATACTCGCTTCTCAGTTCTAACAGGCGGTGCAGATACACTTGACTCAACCGAGATGCCTCGGTTCGGGCTGCTCGTACTTCGAGGAATCAGGCTTTCGACAGTATATCTTATGTAAATCGCAAGAAGTGATACGGCCCAACAATGGATTCGGAAAAGACGGTTAATAATTGTCCAACAAATGCTGGCCTTGGCACTGAGTTGCGACATGACTTACTGTACACAGATTACCTCTAGTCACCGACACCACCTTGCTCCATGAACTGATGTGAACACGTATGGTTGTGCTCTGGAAGAACAGATACTGAACACCAATGGCGGTCATGGTCACAGTCTAGGAGCCAATCTCAGGAAACTAATGAATCCTTCTGCCTCACCGTGGCCACCTCAGTTCTGCCTCATCGGCCTGGCGTAACCAATGTCTGTGAGTTGTACAGTATACGTTTGGATCAGGACTTACAGCATTTTCATAGTCGCGCTGAATTGAAGATCAATAGAAGCTTTCTCGGGGTATCTAGTACGTACTCGACATGCTGTTGAGCAGGGCAACGACACTGAGTTATCTGCGGAACTTTTCATTGACATGTGAGTCTACCCTTTACTTTTGGTATCGTTATCTGATGGCATACGCATCCAGGTACGGCTGGCATGTGTATTATCATTAGTCCTTCTATTAAATCCTTTGCCGCCAGTTTTGAACCTTCTGCCTCGATTTCAAGAAAGGAGCGAAGACGCGAGCATGGAAAGTATTCCGTCTACGCTTGAGTCATACGGTGGGCGGTCGCTTGGTCTATTAATGTTGGCCCGCCCTAGAAAATGCATCACATGCCAGCATCATTCAGATGTGGATGTATATGATCATATCACCTTCCTGTGCAAGAAGCTGTTGAAGAGGACCCGTACGGATCTCGGCAACACTGCGACAGTCCTAATCTTGTAACACTGATTAGTGCCCTGTATATAAGGACGGCGACATAGCACTTATCTGCACTTTTGTTCGTTCTACCATCACCACCATTACCATGTTTCGTTCCGTCGACATCGATTCCTGCCTCCAGACTGTGAAACTGATTGCTGCGGCGGGAGAGATGGCCCCATTTCCCTTCATTAAAGGTGTCGCCCTTTGCGCAATAGTCATAACATCCAGGTGTGCAGTAGTGATGATTCTTGTTTTGTCAGCTTCGCTAATAATCTTTGCAGAAAGCAGAAAACAATAGAAGTGATATGCGAGAGCTGGCCAAGAGTATCGTCAACACCTTGGTTGCTGTGAGGGACACTGTGATTGAACATGGACCGACTAGCGCGCCACACTTTCAGAATATCTGTGTGGAGTTTCAGGAGTAAGTCAACCCATGTTAGTTGTCGTTACATACTGACGTCAATATACAGCTACATGACCGAGCTCCTTTCAGAGTTGAACAATGAACGCAGGTCGCGTGGGATTCGGCGGATTTTAAAAGTGAAGAAGATCTCGGATGATATCAATGCATACCGGCAACGTGTACAGGCAATCAAGGAGGACTTTTTGGTAGGTGGTTTGCTTTCACCTTCACGGTGGCTCTTCACTGGATCACAGATCCGCACCACGACCACGACACGACTGGTCCTCTCCGATTTCCAGGATCAAGTCAACACGAGACTCGGCGCTCTAGCTGGTGCCATGGAGGCGTCAGAGAGAAATGTCACATCAGTCATCAAGGATAATATTAAAGAGGCACGCACCTCAGGTGACCTGCAGAGCGAAAAGCTTCAGATGACATTGTGTGACTTTCAGCGACGAGGTTTGTATAAGGGAGTGGTACGCAGTTTTGGTAAATGTGTAAAGATTTCGCTTTTGATTTCCGAACCTCTGCAGGTTCGGGATCTCATTCCAGGGGATATATACCTCAAAGCATCTATTCCACGCAGCTGTCATCATGGGAGCCATTCGGACTTTGATGAATATCACGCTGTTATCGACGATCATCCCAAAATTGTTCACGTCTTCCGAGCTCAGGCGGACCAACAAGAACGAGTGATGCAAGTATGTTAGTGTCCGACTATGCTACCGTGTACTCTGATCTCATCCTTCCAAGCGGTTCCAAAAAGAAGTAGATCGAAGGCTTCACTTAAGGTGCGCTGCCGTGCGCAGGTACTTTGTTATGAGATTTACTCTTACCTCGAGCTAGACACCTGAATATTTCCCAGTTTTTCGGTGTATGCACGTCACCAACTTTTCTGGCTCTTATTATCCACAGTTAGTTTACAACTCTTCCCTATTTGGTTTAGCTCATTTTCTTTCAGGCGCCAATGTTGAACGGCATCTGTATGAAGTCTTGGCGAATGAATCAAGTGTAAAAGGGGTGCTCCTCTTTTTTCTTCGAATGGTACGACATTACCTATTGGTCCATTCGCATTGCTCAACGTCTCTAGTACAATGATTTGCAGGTATATAGATTGCGTTAAGGCTTAAACCGCTGAAATATCTACCGGTTTCAGTCCATAGCAAATTATCTAGCCAAACAAGCTTGGATTCAACAACAGGAACAAGACGACAGTGTGAGCGAAATACCCTGGTCCACTGAATAGCCCTCTGACAATCTCCAAGGATGGGAAAACATTACATGCCCAGACCGGCTGCTTCGATGAGCAAGGGCGGGTCATCCTCAAGGATCTCAGTCTAGGTTATCATCCCTTCATACCTTTCGAGCTGCATCTGGGACGCTCCGGAGTATCTGTTGACGCAAATATGAATCTCTATAATCACGCAACTCGCCGTTTTGATGTGGCAGAGCTAGAGTGTCTATTTCAACATTCTGCGAAGCTAGAGAGAACTGATCTGCGGCATTTCTATGAGAGCGTCTACTTTCTATTAGGATACAACACATGGTGTTGTTATAGTTATCCAGAAAGGTGTTATAATTATCCAGGCTATGCGGGAACAGGGAGAGTTGTCGCAAATTTGGAGGAATGGACATTGCGCTGGACCGTAAACTCAGGGCAGCAAGGTTTGCGGCGTCTAAGGTCAGTCGTTAATCTGTCGTATTCAATGATTTTCTCCCTTGTTAGCACATACTGATTTATTCAACCATTTTCTGAAAAGGCAATCAACGGCTGGTATTCAATGCTTATTGTCCCCAAATCGGAGCTATTCCTTTTCGATGTTTCACAGTGATCCCTTTCATCGGAAGCACCCTCAGCGACTTGTCTTTTCCTGGCTTGCTCAGAGATCTCTATTGCCAAAGGATCCTCATGATTTATCCAGCGTGAGCGAAGGTTATTGCAATGTTATCAGGATGAAATATCTAGCTGATGCATGGACTATAGACTTGACTTTCTGCCTTCGTATCCAACCTAGCACAAACTGCTTACCGAGTCATGCACCAGGAATTCGCCCGTTGTCAATCATATTCACTGCGCCTGTTATCATTTCACTATCACCTCCCGAGATGTCATGGCCTTTCCGCTTCGTTGTCAATGGGATCCCCATACCTCCTGAAGAGGTTGAAGAAATATTCCGAGTCAGAATCCACATGACCTGTTATAGCACCCTCTGTGTGATGGGGACATTTCTGTTTCAACTCTATACATGAATTGAACGCTATATGTGGTTTCAATCCCGCCCTGGATGGAGCGGATATATGTAAGTATTTTGATTTGTTCCCTTCGGAAATATTTGGTGAAGCCAACGACAACGTCACTGCGGTCGTCGGTGAGTCTTTCTGTCGGAGTATTCTGTCCCAGTTAAATTTGCTTACAGTTGAACCCAGACGAAGTTCAAACATATAGCAGCATCGAAAAGTTCGATCCATTCGAATCTGATAGCGACGATGGTAACTGTCATAATAGATTTACGTATACTTCCATCTGCTGATGGTCGGTCTGTAGACGACAATGCGAAGATTCATGATGAGATCGCATACTGGGACTTAACTGTAGGCTTTGACGACGGTTCAGAAGGTCGATGTTCTGTTAGAACCATGCTCTATGCTATTGTCCAACCTTTGTGTTATAAGGGTGAGGATCAGGACCTGAGCGGTTTGTGCTCGGAGAGCGGTGGTACACACTTCGTCGAAGGAATTGACCCTATGGATGCATGATCTTAGGGTGTGTTAGGCGACGGTTTTTATGAACTACTGTAAATGGACGCTACGACAGATATGAACCTAGTACGAGGCTCAATAATAAAAACTGTTGATGTACCGGAAGACATGACAAGATATAATTACTGCTGGAGATTTAGACATAGATACACTGTATTGCGCTTCTCTAAAAATCTTCCAGTTAATTCTATAGGGTATCAGGAATCAGGACCCGGGGGCCATGCTTCCGCAGCTGCTTCCACCTTGATTAAGGGTTATCAGGCCCATACCGCCCAACTCAGTCCTTCGCTGTCATCTTCAACGTGACGTTATGTGAGGAGCCAGGAGCGATCGGTACCCCTTCACGATTTTCATTGAAAACACGTAGAATCACATGAACCGTCGGAAACAAAGAACCGTCGCTTTGGGTAAAGCGTGATCATTAATAATGGTATTGATGTTGATTCGCCCTCTACAGACCAAAATCAGACCTTCAAATGTTTCCGTCGAGGTAACAGAACACACAACCTGCATACCATCAGTGCACGGACCATCATACACTGTGAAGCCGAAGACTGCGACACTCTGAGGGAGAGCCTCATTTGCTCTGCTAATTCCTTCGATGTCTCGGCTCAATAGCCGTCTCTCGACTGCAGCCTTCTCAAGAGAATTGTCATGGTCATGGCACGAGGCGTTGCGCACGTAAATAGGTCAAGATACCAGAAAAAGGGCTTCTGAAAGGGTAAATGCAGTGGAGGTCGTGCCGATTTGCAGTACGCCGTTCAGATCCATGGAGAAGCGCTGAAGGAGGTAGTGTGAGGGTTAGCCTATACTTTTCGGACGAGCATATCACTTACCAGTCAGATGAATCTATCCACTGAAGGCGAGTCTACCCGTCTCGTTTCGCCGTTCCGCACCACGGCTTTCGCCTCCCGATGATATTTAATCCATGCAAGCTGTACCCCGCGTCACCGCAAGGGAGTGTAGCGAAGTCTTCGACGGCTGAACTATGGTTGACGCCTGTCACACGGTTCATCGGATCCCGACCTCGCTCTGATTGTCATACTGATTGAAGGCGACGAAGGCTGGGAAAGATCTCTTCGTCGCACAGTCCGCTGAAGGACAGTTGAAAGATATAGCTCTTGCTTAGGGTTGAACAAGAGAGATCAATGTCGAGTGTGGTGTGCGGAACTCTGTGTTCCGGCATATCAGCAAGTAGTGTTGGGGGAATATAGTACGAGCCGGTAAAGATTTAGGGGAACACGCGATGTCGAGGTAACGGGAAACCGGAGGAGGAATAATCGGAGAACAACGGCTTTGGAGACGACCCTTATCTGCAGCGTTCGAACTAGAACTTGAAGAGGTGTCAGGGTCACTGAGAGGCATGGAGCATATAGCGCACCAGAGGTTCCAGCTGTACAAAACAATTGTACGAAATCGAAATCCGCGCAAGTCATCTCCTAGGTTTACTAGATATAGTCAGTTAAGCACGAATCAAGCGGATACGAAATCAAAACTGACCTTGACCTGTCCCCAGTCACATCTTCACGGCTACCATTCCAATATCGAGATTTGGGTTCTTGAGGTATCATCTGATGCGTAGCTGTTGC
This sequence comes from Armillaria cepistipes, assembly GCA_900157415.1. Classification (NCBI taxonomy): domain Eukaryota; kingdom Fungi; phylum Basidiomycota; class Agaricomycetes; order Agaricales; family Physalacriaceae; genus Armillaria; species Armillaria cepistipes. The sequence continues at coordinate 13,528 of FTRY01000054.1, forward strand.
CAGTCGTCTTCAGGATGGTGAAAGGTGTCCGACATTAGGCACCACTAAAGCATGGTGAAACGGAGCCCTGGATAAATACTGGAATCACATACCAAGTCATCCACGCATATACCATGGAAATTAGCTTGAAGCTCGAAATTAAAGCCATAGCGTATCTTGTAGTCGTTGCGGGCACTATATCCTGGCACAAAATACCGAGCTAAATCCTACAGTGTCAGATCCATTTTTCCGGCAGGTAGGAGGCACGCACCATGTACCAAACAGACTTATTGGCACAACTATCACGGTACAAGAGGCGATGTCGACCCTTTTATAGCATGGACCAGAACGAGAAGATGGCGAGCCGCTAGTCGGCGGATGGCTGGTCGATGTCACGGGTTGATTGTGGCCGGTCCATTAGGCCTAGGGAGTGAGGTCCAGTTTTTCTGGGTGCACATGGGAGTACCGTACACGGCGAGGGGATCAAGCATCGCGACGGATTTGGTGGTGGTGGTGGTCGGGGATCAAAAATGCGTAGCACAGCCACATAATATCATTCTGATCTCCACGCGCATTCTGGATGACGACGTTCAAAGGCAGGCTGTTCTTCTGGTCTCCCTTTTTACCGCACCCTTGCATCGGTTGAGTATACCTTTGATTGTACACCCATATTTATCCGCAATAGACCATTTCTCGGTGCTAATCTGACTCTCAATGGTAACCTCGATTCCTTCTCAACTTGTCGACTCCTCGCCTTCCAGTATTGGGGTTCATACCAGTATTATCTGCTTTCAAATCACCAACGAAGGCGAATCAAAAGTCGTTCGTGAGTGCCACGAAATGGCCTGTATCTGCAATGGACCTCATCAACACGAAGATGTCAGACACTGGACGAGACGAGATGTACGTAAATCTCCACCAAGCAAGAAATGTCAGCTTAACGATGGTGCCTCGGTATGCAAGGACAATGAGAGGCCAACCCCACTTACAATCCCGTATACATCCTCTGCTTCCGGTCGTCGCAGAGGAAGCGACATACGGGACTCTTTCTCATGGGACCCCGCTTACGCGCTTCCTTGACATAGCATCAGGACCAGGCTACTGCATGATTACCGTGTATCAAACGCCCGAGTAGGATGTCTCAGTGAAGTGGAAGGATGAAGTAGATGTAACGAGGCATCGTCCGTAGAGTCTGAGGACTATGTTTCCTCCTCGGTATGGCCGACGAGCATGGGCAGTCTATGCATATCTCATACTATCATGGCGGCACCCGAATAGTGAAAGAATTGTTCTGTCAGATGAGCAACGTATGAATAGCTACTAGTATTGGATGTAAGCTAACAGTACCGAGCATGATTTGTCCAGAGCCACTTGCCTTTCCAGGGAAGGGATACTGGACTCATCACCTAGACCACGAGTTACGACCCAGCTGGGCAGCTGCGTATCCTCTCGTACGGTTACGTGACGTCCGTACCAGCATGATGCTTCATCATCCTGATTGCTGTGCCATCTCTGTCGGCAGGAAGCCGTATCTGCCATGTTGGAACATGAACGAATCCGTGTAGACGGATGAAAGACTGTCAAAAGTGGCAACTCGTTTCGTGCGTGCTACCAGTCGAGGGAGTAAGTGAGCGTTCGTGAAGTGCTTCATCACAAAAGGGAGACGGTAAACGTGGGGTGCATTCCCAAGAGAGTCATATCCGTCACGGTGATTAGCTAGGAGTAGAAAAAAGGGTGCCTGCGCAAGAAAACCGCCACCAATATTCGCCATAGAAGACGAGACTTCGCACCAATACACGCCTGTTGAGGGAGCTCGATTCTCCGCACTATGAGACCTCGCCACCGGAGTGAAAGAGAAGGATGAGGACGCAGTCTCCTGCTTCCAACCAGAACAATCTGACAGAGGCTATCCACCGAGCGACACTATTTCGCTTCGCGGATTTCACATCCTTATGTGCTCCAGATTGTTGCAAGCCATACAGCCAAAGAACAGATAAATTGTGGGCGCACTTGGCGGCGGGATGGCTAGCCAGTGGATGAGGCCGGCAGATAGGTGCGGAACCGAATCTCAAGCAGGGAGTGAGCATGCAGTGATTTGTTATAGTCACATAGCCCGTCGTCATCCAGCGGACATCGGGTCTACGCTAGTGCCAGCGAGCTCCCAAACATCCACTGAAAGCTCTATCGCACTATGGCTCTCTGGAATACATCATATCAAAATAAATCCAGAAACTCGAAGGCAAGACATACCAGTACGTCTACAATATCTGCTCCTCCTTGCTCGGTGGCTGATTTGTAATGTCATGATATTGGACGCAACAGATCTTGCTGCACTGGGAATCTGGTCCGGCGCACATGGGAGTGTCGTCTCGAGAGATATAACGAGCCCGTCATTCTGTAGCGATTCCAGGCATGAAAAGCGGCATACAAGCAGTCACTGCGATTTCTCTTGTGGAGTAAGATCCAACATATATTTTTGTAGGGGTAGCCTAAGTCCCAACCAAGGAAAAATCAACGATAGAAACCACCAAGTTTGACTCCCTTGAACACATTCTTTAGCCCTGATATGCGTTTGTCACAGAAAGATACATGTCAGTTTACGGGTTTTCGCTCTCTCAATAGGGTCAGGTGATGAGGCGGAGTATTAGTCTAATTTTTGGGTTTCCTTGGCAAAAGAAGGACACTGTCAGACTGACGAAGAGAGAGAAGGCAAGGATTCGCGTTCATGATGGCCGTTAAAAAGCAACATCATGATCAGCATTCGAAAATTTCAAATGGCCAACTAGATCCGGATATCCGGGCCGAGAATTTACTCGCTCTGTCGACTATGCTTTCTTCATGCAAGTCAAAATCAAGTGGCAGCTGGGTAATCCGTTTAGATTATAACAGCATGAATACACCGCAATCCTAATAGGTGCCAAAATATAATAGTAACACCTGGGGCTGTACAGGCACCTCATCCTTTCTTTCTTTCCTTCCTCCATGCCTCGCAGTTTCAGTGTCGATGGATGGATTCAAATCGCAAAGTTCACTGCTACCGCCGGTGAAATGGCCCCATTTCCATATATCAAGGGTGCTGCCGGATGTGTGGCAATGGTTCTGGAGGCGATAGAGGTACGTGCTGTTAATTCTTGCGGTGGTAGTAGTTCGTGTCATTGAACAATATTTCTAGAAAGCTGGCAAGAATGACGAGGACATTCAAGGGCTGGCAGAAAATATCGGGACTACTGTGGCCATCATTAAAGAAACCATCGAGGTGCACGGGATTACTAGCGCAACCCATTTCCATGATATATGCGCGGACTTTCAGACGTGAGTACGAATGCTCTGATTATTGAACCCACACTTACACGACGCTCCATGCAGTTATCTGGAGAATTTGCTGTCTGAGCTGAACAAGACCCAACATAATCTAGAGCGTAAACGATTTCATCGCTTCCTGAGGACAAGGAAAGTTGCAGATGCCATCGACGGATACAAACAGCGGATGAATGATATAAAGACAAATTACGTTGTAAGAATTGACCCTTGTACTCTCGGATATTTATTTCTGACTTCGATTCTCAAAGGTCAGTCTCATGACGGATGCCCGACTTGAGATGCCCGAGACGCGAGAGATTTTAAGCGCCAGGATTACTGATGCTGCAGAATCGTCGCGTTTAAGAATCACGTCCATGATTGACGCTCAATCTTGTCGTATCATAGATGAGATACACAGCCTGCGAGAGATCCAAAGGGACATCAGGGAACATACGTCCCGCATCTTTGCGAACCTTCAAAATAGGAAGGGATACCTCAAAGGAGAGGTACGCCATCGTGATGCGCTACATGCGGTGCCCTTACATGTCTTGTTCGCAGGTCCGGGAGCTCGCTCCAGGCGACATCTACCTCCTCGAAACGGAGCCTCATGACCACCGCCATGGCTACTGCACCGTCGAGGGAAGTAACACGGTCAAGCTTATTCGCATATACCAGCTACATATTGGTAAGGAAGAGAACGTAATGAAGGTGGGTATGTCCTATCTTTTGTGATTGGCAATGTACACATGTTTTGTTTTCTAGCAACTTGATCATGACATCGATGTCTTCATCAGACCCAGATTCGGCCCTCCATGTCTTTATAGTCGCATACTCAGACTTACCTGTTGACCGTCTATGTAGACACCCAAATATTGCTCAAGTCTTTGGTGTATGTCGATCACCGAACCTTCCGGCAATAATATTTCACGGTAAGGGTTCGATCCTTCCAAGCTATCTTTCATATCGTAATTTATTGATGCGAATAGGCTCAATGCGAGTCCCTGTTCTCGAATATCTGCATAACATACCTGTGCAAGACTTCATACCCCTTTACGCTAAATTTGTACAATACTCTCTCCTTCTATTCTGAGAAATGTCGCTGAACCCCCTTCCGTATGCAGCTTCGCGATATACAGGTGTGTCTCGTGTTAGAGCCCAAAGGCTAAAGCTCAAGACGTTTCCCTAGTCTGTCTCAGATCATTTGGCAGAGTATTACGCCCCGGAAAATCGTACAGATGTCAGTGAATTCATGAGTTGTCTTTCCTGCATACTAAACTTCCGACTTCTAAGACGGTTCTGACTGGTGCCTACATCAATGAGCACGGCAGACTTTTAGTCGTGGGTATATTTCGCACATACGTCCTGGATTTGGGGGATTCCGCCTCCGGTATAGTTCCTTTTAATAGTTTTTGGGATCAGTCAATCGCTGAGTCACGGTACCTGGGACGATATTTTCCATTCATTTCAGTTGAATTGCCGAGGGTGGACTTGACACGGGCTTATTATGCTATCTCCCTCTGTGCTAGGAATATCTACCTTCAAATGCTGTATCAGCAAGGTCAGCATTATGTGCCAGGGAGTATTTTAACTGTGCATGGACAGACTTTGGTTGGTGGGATTCGGGATAGGTCATGGTTGCGTGAGTGGAAGGTGCACTGGAGAGGACCACCTTGGTCTTCTGAAAACCTCAAGGACTTCTTTATCTGTTTACCGTCTACAGACTGGTTTGTGACCTATTTGACCTTTGTTTTCATGCTAATTCTTGACTGTTAGTGGATCAATTGTCATAGACCCACTTGTTCATCGGTCGGATGAACCTTATCCAACTTTGGAATTCAAGGGAAACACTATTCCTATATTATGTGCCGGAACAGTGCCTCATGATCTAGATATTTATCTGCGTTCAGGCGCTCATATCTCAAAATCGTGGATAGCACAAGCTTCCAACCTAGATACTTCCCTTCGCTCGAGAGGGTACGTAGACAAGGACGGCCTTTATCAAATATGTGAGCATCCATATTTTTGACCAAAAATGGACTGATGTCTATATGGATACATAGATGGGAGATTCTCCCTTCGCATCGAACCACTGGACAAGCACGGCGAGCATTTTCATCTTTGCGACACGTTCATGGCGGAAGACCCTCATGCGCTTTGGTTGTTTATACGGCCTCCTGTTGTCGACTACTCAAGCAACAAGGTATCTTCGCCTGTCCTCTCTTGGCTCTGCGATGGAGATTCGGAGATATCATTAGAAGAAGCAGAGAATTCCTTTGGCTTCAAGCTTACTACTTCGTGGGAAGCATGGCCGTCGCCATGTTCGTCGCTGTTCACAGCCATACCCGAGTTAAATGCTGAGTATGGATTCGATCCGGCGAAGGGAGGTACTGATGTATGCGAGCGATATGGATGGCCACTCCTGGAGCTGTTCAACACGTCCAATTCTATGGAACTTGAAGGTGGGCAGATGCTAGTCCAATGGTTGTCATCACTGATGAATATACAACAGAAAGGACAATGAACGACGCTGTGTCCGAGTCCTTGGAGCCTGAGTTAACGATCATATCGGATGGTGCACGACAGACTTTGCGTGAAGAGGTACCGCGAGCAGGTTCTCCGCAGGGGGGTGTCACGTACATGGCCATGGAGAGAATCGAAGAAGTCACTGCCGATGAGGCGGTAACCAAGACAAAGATTACCGCCGCTGTTCAGCGCAATATGCATCCCAGACACTCAGAGATACTCATCGTGGTCGTTACTGCTATCAGCACCCTTCTACTGACATTGATTGTTCAGGTCTACTTATATTAATAATAGGCGTATATACAACACATCTCATGGACTCTGTTCATATTTAGTTTATATTGCTTACGACGATAAATTAAATTTGCCCATAGAAGATATACAGAGCTGATGGATATTTGAAGTGACGGCTGTGTGGCTTCGATACGAACATTGGACATGTGCAGCTTAGTGGGAGGACGCCATCTTGGCCAGCTACCCAATGCTGTCGTGTGCTATAGGATGAAAGCGCAACGTCTCCTGCAAGGAAGCGCATTAGTACATCAGCTCGAGATAGAAATCGTTAAAACGTACTTCAGCGCAGCCAGCCAACCGACACGGCACAATGGAGTTGTAATCTTAAATACTGAATTTCATCGTACCCCGCTCGTGCCAGTATGGCCGTATCTCGGCACGCAGTTTATCGCGTTTCTTGAAGATGTCGGCTGCATGGATGATCCAGCCATCGGAGAAACATTTCAGAACGAACAAGAAACGCTTGAGAATATGACCAAAAGGGAACGCGTGGAGGCTGCGCACAGCCCAGCAACTACGCTAATGAAAGGTAAGCATAGGCGCGGAAACAAGGAACCAGGACACACCCTCTCCAATTGCATCTAGCATCCCAGGATTATCGGGTAGCTCGTCCATCCGGAATGCCCGGTGTTCGCAGAAAATTCGTCGTTTCCTTTCAATCGCTGGTTTTGAGGTGTGCTTGGCGCCGTATCCGCATTGCGGGCACTGATATTGATGGAGAACCCTCGATGCAATGCCGTACTACAGATATCTGGGATACAATATATCAGCATTAGTCTCGAAATGAGGACGTGACGTACGGAATCTCTTCTTCAGTCTAAATCTTCGCAGCTTTCTTGCGCCTTTCCTTGATCATGGCATCGGGACCCTGCTGCGAGGTCACTGTGCATTGAAACTGTCAGGCAAGGTGCTTTAGCAAGACGGAAGAACGAACCTGTTGTAGTGATACGCCGGAGAGTCTGAGGACTATGTTCTATCCTTGATATTGACGACCCGTATGCACAATCCTTGAATATTCGATACTATCATGACGACGTCCGAATAGTGAGGGAACGGCTCTATCGAATAGGTAATGTTCGGATAGTTACTACTGCGTCATACGTGAGCCAGCATTGAGAATGATATCATCAGAGCACATTGCCTTTCTAAGGATGTAAAAATGGGTTTACCGCCCACTTGCCAGACCGCTGATTACGCTCCAGTTGAGTAGCCGGGTGTCCATGTCATCTCTCGTACGGCTACGCGAAGGGCCAGTGCATAATGACGAACAAAGCTCTCAGACCGGGGTAGACATATATATCCTGCAGAAAATCAGGACCCAAAAATTGTCGTTGATTTAATCTCAAGGCTCACCTATAAGGTAAATGCAGAATCCGCTGCAAGTGTACCGATACCCTAGTGCATCGCCGTATATCTAAAAACCAACAGAGGAGATGGTCAGCACTGTTTCTCAAAATGGGCAGTGTCCTTTGACAAGCACGACCCGTATTGCTAGAACGAACCTGGTATCGTTTCTGATGAACGAGCAAGACTGTAAAGAAAGCGGAAGCTGGAAGAATTGAGAAATCCAAGGACCCAAGAAACAGCGAAGTAAACTCACAGAAATTTCCAACAGATTGAGATTTTGCCACGGTAAAGGCCGGCGCGTTATGCTTTCGATCCGTCCTGCAAGCAATGACACTTCGCTTTCGAATACTCGGATCACTCAGTGCACAATGATTTTTAGCAGGCCCCTATTCCATCGACGTATAGCCAGTTCCTTGGTAGTCACCGCATACCCTTCATCGCATAGACTTTTACGGCGCCATCGTGGGTAGCGTACAGGGACACGAAGCGGCAGCGAGCAGGTCCGCTTCGTAATCGACAAGTAGTGCTGGGGGAATATAGTACGAGCCGGTACAGATTTGTGCGAACAAGCGATGCCGAGGGTAACGAAAACCGGACTCGGAAGAATCGGAGGACAACGGTTTTGGAGATGACTCTTATCAGCAGCGTCCGCACTAGAATTTGAAGAGTGTCAGGGTCAGCCGAGAGGCATGGTGCATATAGCGCACCAGAGGTTCCAGCTCTACAGAACAATAGTATAAATCAAAATCCGCGGAAGTTATCTTCTAGGTTTACTAGATCCTACATAGTCGGTTAGAGCACGAATCAAGCAGATACGAAATCAAAAACGGACCTTGATTAATCCTCAGTCACATCTTCATGGTCGCCTTTCCAACGTCGAGGTTTGTGATCTTGGAGTGTCGTCTGATAGGTACTCGCCAGCGGTCTTGGAAGGTAAAAGGTAATCGGAATTTAGGCACTGCTAAAGCAAGGTGAAAAGGAGCCCCGGATGAATACTGGAACTACGTACCGAGGCGAAAAGTATCCACACTTCTCCCATGAAGTTTGAAAGCCATAGTGCATCTTCTAGTCGTTGCCGGCACCATGTAGCCCAAACAGACCCATAGGCCCAACTACCACGGTACAAGAGGCAATGTCAATCTTGTCACAGCGTAAACAGTTGAACAAGATGGAGAGCGGCGAGCTGGCGGACGACAGATCAATGTCACGGTGTTGAATGCGGCTGGTTCATTAGGCCTAGCGCTTGAGATCGAGTTTTTTCGGGGTGTATGGGGAGTGCCGTACATAGCGAGGGCATTGAGCATCGCGCATCGCGGTCGGTTTGTTGGTGGTGGTCGGGGATCAAACATGTGGAGCACAGCCACATATGATTATGAATATCTGCAACCTGGCTGAAGAAAGCGACGAACCGGGTACACACGGCGGGACAGCAACAATGGTAGGTTATCTATCAGCTAAGTCTATATAAGTGAAACCTCAAGTGTTCGTCTTTAGCGATGTCAGTCGTGGTCTTCTCAGCAAGACCACATTGGCGCACGAAACTATGGTGGAACTGCAGCGTGCAGCTACTCAGTCGAGATTATGAAGGAATCGGCAATATCGATACAGTTCTGTCGATTAGGGCAACGACAATGCCGTATCGTAAAAGAGGAATTCGTAGAGGGGAATGGAGTCTGATGTGCGGAGGATGTCGCTGCTTACCGGTCCATTGGCACTCGTACCACTATCCTGCCTCTTTAGCCTCCAACCTCCAAGCCTCATATCGCCCTCGCAAAAGTCACATCTGCTCGTCCGGGTGTATGCTGTAAAATTGCAGTTCTACAATGTCTTGATTCCGCAAGGCCCATCAGGTCCAGTATCGTTTGCCAAGAACCCCATTGTATGCATGGCAGACGCCGCCGACGACCGACGATGTGATCCTCACCAATATTCCTGTGGGATGGCAAGATCGCACACCGTGGCGTGTTGACCCACTATCGGTTGTTCCTAGATCATGTGGGAATTCTGTCGTCCACTAGGAGAGATGTTCTCAGTCAGTCCTAGAGCAGTAACCGTCGCAGCAGCCACAGAAATTTTACGCCTATGGTTTCCGACCATTTCAATGTGGTCATATTGTATTTAGCGCAAATTGGACAAGGAAATGCACGCACTCGATTTTGTCATATATTGTACATTGATCGACATTGGTGCGTAGTTTGTCCTTGCACGTTTACAGGCTAACCTTTACACCTCCCTCAGCACTCCTCCAGATGGCATCGATGATACTCTTGATCTTAACGGCATGCTGCAAGTCAGAATAATCTCCTGCGCCTTCACCCTTCAAATATTCCTCCCAGGCTCTACCCTCATTCGTCTTACCATCATCTTCAATCTTCACCTCCTCGCCGTTCAGCCAAAGCTTCGTAGGTTCATACATCTCTACCAGAGCTGCCGAGGGATGATCGCTCTCAATCCTTATACTCCCCTTCGTCCCATCAATAACCCATAAGAGTGGAGTCGCCGCCTTCACATTGGAGGGCGTCTCTAAGCCTGCACGCCAGTGCAAGCTTATCACAGCACCACTCTTTAACGTCCCAGATACGGCTACCTGCGACGGACTGTCGACGGGGATCACTTCACCGGTGGGCGTGCCGTCGGGGTTGACTACTTGGGATAAAGCATGCTGGACGACTGCGGTTGCAGATATGGTATCAACTGGTCCAAGAATATACGTGAATGCTTCAAGAAAATGGCCTCCGGGGATATCAAGAAGTGTTGCGCCGTTAGCCTTCTTCAACAGGTACTCGTATCCTTTAAATACCGTTGGTCCCCAGGGCGCATGCGGACCGGATATTCGTGATGTCTACCATCAATAAGAAAGGATCTATACAAGATAACAAAGGTCTACGCACCATGCTTGTGGATAAAATATCACCAATTTCCCCATCCTCAACCAATTTCTTCACCTTGCGAAACAGCGCACTCTGTCTCGCCTGAAGACCAACAATCGTCCGTATACCCTTCGCTTTTGCCAACTCGGCGAGGAGCTTTGTCTCCTTCAATCCCCTCCCTGCCGGCCACTCGATGAAGAGGTCCTTCCCGGCTTCGATGACCTTTGTCGCGTTCTCTACATGATTGGGTGTCTTCACTGACACGGCGACTATATCGAGGTCAGGGTCGGATGCGATGGATTCGGGCGTGTGATATGCTTTGACTGTCGTGTTGGCAGTGGAATACTTCGCTGCACTTGCCTCGGCGGATGTGGGGTTCGTCGTGGATACAGCAAGAAGCTTGTATTGCGACGAGAGAGGTGGAGTGAGAAGGGGAGGAACGAGATGCGTCGATGCCCATCCTTTGGTAGAGAGGCCGATAAATCCCAGGCGAAGTGGTTCTGTCATGGTGGTTGAGTGAAGAAGAGAGTAATCTCTCGTCTTTATGTTGTCATTTCTAGGTTGTGGAACTTTCGGTCCGTATTAGTGATTCGTTTGATATCCCGAGATTGACGGCATCTCGCATTTGTTTTAGTCATGGGTCTCGTGTGTCGCTTCTCCTAAGCGAACCTCTTTCATGGCAATCAAGAACGTGAATTACGCGCTCAGTTTGGATCCTTACCATAGTTCACCCATGGTACCAGCGTAGTGTGTATTATTCGAAACATCCCATAATCCTCTCTATGTTACTCTTTTTCGTTTCGGGTGGCCCTCTTTCGACCTCATATATACCACCCAAATATCTTCTTGGCACTATCGTAGCAGTCCCTATATGCTCCTTATTGCTTGGTTGCGCGTGTCGACTCAGTCTTGGCACACTATGTCCCTTCGTTCCCGTATTTCTTTGTGCTGACATATCCATTTCAAGTCGGCCCGTGCTAAGTAGTATCTGGCCTTCCTTTCACAGAGAGATAGTAAGCGCGATTGGCCAATACTGGCACATTCGACGCTCACTCTTTCCGTAGCCCGAGGGAATTTGTACATTCTGGACTGCTTCATACAGCGGTCAGTATGTCGTCCTCTTTCCCACACCTGGGCCACACATTAACCCTTGCCAGATGAATTTTTGCTCGTATCAAGAGATGATGTCTCTGGAGAACCCACGGAACTATGGGTCTCAGCATTCGTCAATTTCTCCGATAGCCGGTTCGCCCACGCCACTTAAATAAGTGATGGCTAATCCGGCTTCGTATCTTCAGCATGGTTGGCATTACAGTCTGTATCCGTTTGGGTTAGTTCCTAACTATATCATAGACGCACAGGGAACCCGATGTTCATGCAACTCGCTGCTGGTCCTTGGTGACAATTTTTCGTCAATGTATGTGACTATTGCATTCGCTGCCATCTAGATAACCTGACATTGACGTAGGCGGTGAAGATTGCGATATCTGGGAGTCGGGACATATGAATACATCGGATTGCGCTGCGGTCCCGGCGATGTACTTTAGAGCTGTTGCTCCAGCTTTGGTTCCTGCTGGGCAAGCTAACTATGGTATTGCTGTATGTGGAAATCAGGATCCACAGTAAAGAAACACGTATCAAGTACTGACCGCATCTCAAACGACCTAAGCTTGATGGTACAAAGAGAGCCTGAGAGGTAAAACGGTGGAGTCGCAGTGCTTGTCTGAAGAGTGTCATGGTGTTCGGCCCGGATATCCGAATCACGGCCAGTCATTGCAAATTTAGTTCAGTCTATAATGTCAACCACCGACGTCGACAACACCCACTCCGACGACCAACACTAAATCGACCGTAGTACCCTTGCTATGTTCGATACACTGCGCGCCCTACGGATCGTCACAGACTCGATCGTGGCTTCTCTTGAGCAGTGGACCGGGGCGTATGCGGAAGGAAGACATGTTTGCGAGAGGAAAGAAGGATCTATAGAATATATATCTCAGTGTGAAGATGTTGGTTGAACACTGTACTGTACCTATAGAATATATATGAGTATGGAATATATCTATAGGTATGATTAGCAATAGTATAATGGTAATATAACAAGTATACACGTACATCTCAGTGTGAAGACGTTGGTTGAACACTGAGATGTCGCGGCAAAAAAATATTACTAAAAAGGTATGTACCGGTAATCTAAATATAGTCCGTGGCTTGCGGTCAACGCTCGCCATGCTCAACAGCTTCGACCATTCGTCCGCCAAACCTCGACTCACTATCGCCTCGTTCTAGCCGTGCTGGAGGAGATTTTGAACTCGGTCTTGTACCATGATAGTGGGGCCCACGAGACTGCCCGTAAAGTATGGTGCGTGCTTCGAGCTCGACAAAAAAATAGATCTGACACTGATCTCTTCGGTACCATTTAGCCCAATATTTCGTAGTTTCGTGTCTGGGCATATGGGCCCGGCAATAACTAGAAGACATGCTATGGCCCGCTGGCTTTCAATGTCAAGTTCCATGGTAGAGACTTAGACTTGCGGATCCTTCTTACCTTTGTACGTGAGTCCAAGCTTTCATGAAGGTCTCTGTTTTACTCCTGCTCTAGTGGCAGTTGGCCTGCCCAAATGTCAGATGTTCAAGACGGCTAACGATTACTTGTCAGATCTCGGATAGCACCTCCCAAAGAGCCCAAACGTCGGCATTGGCAAAGTAATCAGGATGACGTGACCGGGGGTTCGTTCTGGAGCTTTGTATGTCGCATCGCCGATGTACTTGTGGGGAATTCACCGGCGTCAAAGTCACGAATCCCGTCGTTCTCAAGGACTCAGGACTGTGGGTCTTTACGTGTCACAGAACACGTTTGATGGTCAGTCGAACGGGAGGGAACACGGAACAGGTAGCAGATCTACGATGTTAGAGGTGGAGGATGAATACTACACTATTTCTTCGAGGTCTCCAGCTCGTGAGTGCTTGTCTTCATTGCACTGTTTTTTTTTACCTGGCTAATCTGACAGCTGGTCACTTCATGGTCATTATCCAAAGAGATGCTTCCGGATGACCTTCCGATTCTAACAGGACCTTGTCTCTATGTTACCCTCGTCGAGCTCTCATCAATAATACTGACAGACCGCAATTTCGCGCCGCGAAGCAGACATCAGTCCCCTGGACAGGGATACTCTTTTCCCCCGACATAAGTGTAGGCGCTTGATCAGTTCTCCGTCACCCGTCGAATCCCATCCTCGTCCTTCTGTTACAGATCTGCAAGCGTCAGTGTGGTCCGGCCAAGGCGAAAGTCACCAGCAGCTATAGCGTGCGAGCAACGCTATCTGGCGAGAAGGCGATATTGCGAGATGTCCAAGAGGCCGAAACGATGATCTACAGACGTTGATGGTTCGTCAGAGGTATACAATTGGTCAAGACCCTGGTCCGATGGTCGGCGGAATCATGGCAACAGTCGCCTCACTGTCCACTCCTCATACCTTGACTTCGGCGAGAGCTGGCCAGGTAGCGGTGAAGAATGCGAGTTCCGCGCGCCTGCTGTCTCTCTCCTCGAGGATTACCAAAACAAAACCTCCGGCATCCTCCTTCGCACTGGCAGAAGGGACGTAGGGACCTGGATAGTTGCTTTGTGGGCCGTTGTTATCACGACTATCAACGAAGAGACTTCTCTGCTTTCTTTCCAGCATCGTTAGTTCTCTCATCTTCTTTTGGAGTATCCCGGCCACTCCAACAGGCGGTGGAGATACACTCGAACCAGTCGATTATGCTTCCGTTCGGACTGCTTGCACTTCTCGGAGTCAGGCTCTCGTCAGCATATTCCTAGTGTCGCTGTCGCAAGACAGAATCCGGCCTAACAACGCAAGTCCAGCCAATGCTGTCCCTGGCACCTGGCGCGATGACCCAGAGCACAGTCGCACACTCATTACGTTCGGTCCCTGTTCTATGAAGCCCTTGTTCATACGAGTACATCTGCTTGCGCTCTGGATGTATGAATCCAAATACCAATGACGGTCATGGTCATGGTCTAGAAAGCAAGTCAAAGGCGGCTAGCTGATGATTTTGCTTTACCGTCGCCACCCAACACTACCTCCATCTACGTAGCAAATGTCTGTAAGTTGCACATCATACTTTTGGACGAGAACTTACAGCGTATTGCATAGTCACGCTGAATTGAAGTGTTCTTGGGGTATGTAGCATGTGCTCGACATGCTATTGAGTAGGACAACAACACCTAGCGAAACCAGTGCCAGTCGCTACCGAGTTATCTACGGAACTTTATATTGAAATGTGAGCCGACCCTTTGCTTTTGGTATCGTTATCTAATGGCATACCCATCCAGGTATGACTGACCTCAGCTGTATATTATCATTCGTCCTTTTATTAAATCTCTTGCTGCCTGTTTTTGACTTTCCCTGCACAGCCGAGGCCAGCACATTTTAACTGGTAAAAAAAGATGCCTTAAATGGTTTTGATTTAGTAATGCCTTTCTCGGTCCTGAAAACGCCATCAGTAAAACGGTATGAAAATTTTGTCTCCCTATAGAACAAAGGACTTAAGGTACCTTTTCGTTTTACAGCGAGCAAAACAAGGCCGTAAAAACTGAGGCTGAAATTGAAACCATTTAAGGTCCCGTTTTAGGCTAGTAAAAACGCACCAGCCTCTGTAGTGCTGTCGGGTTCTTGGGGTGTGAAGATATAAGGATTCAAGGTGTCTGTACAAGCCCTCGCGCGGTAATACAAAAAGGGAACCAAAGCCTCTGTCGAAAGTGAAGACGCTATGCTTGAAGTGCCGTCGCCATCTATCTGGGACCGCACGCAAGTGGACCATGCAGTGAAGGATTTCTTGAGCGGAATTGACAATGGCGATCCTTTCTGCAAAAACCAGATCCACATGATGTTCGGGCGCTTTGTCTACTAATGCTAGCCCACCGTATAAACCTGACATGTGCCAGCGGAATTCGAATAATGGTATGCATCATCACTGCCATATTCCTGTGTAATCACTGTTGCTCTTCGAACCTCGAGATGCTGATTAACGCCTTATGCAACAGGTAACCATGCGATGCAGCGCCTATCTGCACCTTCGTTCAGCTACCACCATCATGCCTCGTTACCTCGACATCGATTCGTGCCTTCAGGCAGCAAGACTTACCGCCGCAGCCGGAGAAATGGTTCCTTTTCCCTTTGTCAAAGGTGCTGCCCAATGTGTAGTAGTCGTTCTTGAGATTATTCAGGCGTGTTGTAACTCTTTTTTTCGTTAGTCTCTTCTCTAACTAGCCCTACAGAAAGCCACGAACAATAGAAACGATCTGAGAGAGTTAGCTGAGAGTGCCGTGAAGACATTGGTCGCAGTGAGGGAAGCTGTGATCGAACATGGTCCAACTAGCGCGTCACATTTTCAGAATATCTGTGTGGAGTTTCAAGAGTGAGTTCCCACCCGCTAGTTATCTGTAACTGCTTATGCGAAAATACAGCTACATGACTGAGCTTCTTTCAAAGCTGAACAGCGAACGCAGGTCGCGTGGGATTCGGCGGGTTTTGAAAGCGAAGATCTCGGATGACATCAGCGCATATCGGCAACGAGTACAGGCGATCAAGGAAGACTTCATGGTAGGTGGTTTGCTTCTACCTTCACGGTAGCTCTTAATCGGGTCGCAGATCCGCACGACGACCACGACACGACTGTTCCTCTCCGATGTCCAGGATCAAGTCAACACAATACTCGGCGCTCTGGCTGATACTATGGAGACAGCACAGAAGAGCGTCACGTTTGCTATCAGGGGGATAGCATTGAAGAGATACGCGCCTCTGGCGCTCTGCAGAGCGAAACTATGGGAAACCTTCAGGCAACATTACAGGTCTGCCAACAACGAGGGATTTACAAGGGAGTGGTATGCAACTTTCATTATACGAACAATGATTATGCTTTTGATGTTTGAAGAACCTCTGCAGGTCCGAGACCTCATTCCAGGAGATATATATCTTAAGGCGCCTATTTCATATGCCAGCGGGAGCGATGGTTTTGATGATTATCACGCTATCATTGATGACCGTCCAAAATTTGTTCGCGTCTTTCGAGTTCAGGCAGACCAGACGGAACGAGTGATGCAAGTATGTTACTTCCTGCCTCTGTTCATACGTATTCTTACCCTTCCAAGCGATTTCAAAAAGAAATTGATCGAAGGATTCACTTAAGGTGCGCTGCCATGCGCAGGTGCTTTCGTTATGAGATCTATTCTGACCTCGAGCTAGACATCCGAATATTACACAGCTTTTTGGTGTATGCACGTCACCGACTTTTCCGGCTCTTATATTCCACAGTTGGTTTACCACTCTTTCCAATTGGTTTAGCTCATCTACTTCCAGGAAGCGCTAATGGTGAACTGTATGATAATGGGGAATTCTTGCCGCATGGAACAAGTGTAACAGGGGCCCTCCGCTTCTATCTTCGGATGGTAGGGCATCATCCGTCTATTGATCCGATTACACTGCTCAACGTCTGTAGTACAATGATTTGCAGGTATATAGATTACCTTAAAGCGTAGACTGCTGAACGATTCATCGGTTTTAGTCCATAGCAAAGTATCTGGCCGAACAAGATTGGACTCACCGCCAAGACGAAGACGACGTGAGTGAAACACCCTGCTCCTCTGGATAGCTCCATGACAACTTCAAAGAGTTTGACCATATCACCTTTCCGGACTCGTTACTTCAATGAGCAAGGACAGCTAATCCTTGATGATCTCAGTTTAGGTTATCATGTCTTCCTACCTTTCATACTGCATCTTGGACATTCCGGAGTGTCTGTCGATCCAATTATAATCATGGAACTCGTCGTTTCGATATAGCAGAGACAGAGCGTCTTCTTAAACGTTCTGCGAAGCTACAGAGAGCAGATCTCTGGCGCATCTTTGAGAGTGTTTACTTTCTGTTAGGAAAAAACGGGTGGTTTGCCTACTGCTATCCCGGGTGCTGTTATAATTATCCAGGTTATGCAGGATCAGGGAGAGTGGCGGTAGATTTGGACGAATGGACTTTGGGCTGGACCGTAAAGTCAGGCCAGAAAAGTTCGCGTTGTTTAAGGTAAGTCGACAATCGTTCGCATTGTCCCTTGTAGTACATGCTTATTTATTAAACCCATCTCTGAAAAGGAGATCGACAGCTGGTATTCAATGCTTGTTACTCCCACGTCAGAGCTGCTCCTCTCTAGTATTTCACAGCAGTCTTTTTCATCAAAAGCAACGTCAACGGCTTGTCTTTTCGTGGCTTGTGCAGAGATCACAACTGCCCAAGGATCCTCATAATTTAACCGTGAGCGAAGGTTATGTAGCATTATCAAGATGAAAAACGTTTCGTTGACACACGAACTATAGATTTGACTTTCCGCCAACCTAGTGCAAACTGCTTCCCAAACCATGCCCTGGCGGCTGAATCGTTGTCGATCAGATTCAATGCGCCTGTTATGACTTCACGATCACCACCCAAGATATCATGGCCGTTTAGCTTTGTTGCAAACGGGACGCCCATACTTCCTGAAGAAGCAGAAAATTTGTCCCGAGTTAAAATCAACATGACCTGTCTTAGTACGGTTTATGAGATGGGGCCATTTCCGGTCAACTTTATACACGACATGTGTGGTTTCAATCCCATTCTGGATGGAGCGGACATACGTAGTTATTTTGATATGTTTCCGTTGGAAATATTCAGCGGAAGCAACGATGACACCACTGTGGCCATTAGTGAGTGTTTCTATCGGAGCGTTCTGTTCCGATTAATTTGACTTGCAATTGAACCCAGACGAAGCGCAAACGAATAGCAGTGTCGAAATGTTTGATCCATTCAAATCTGACAGCGACAATGGTAACTGTTATAATGGACTCTTTATCTATAGTTTCATTCGCTGATGATCGTTCTGTAGATGAAAATGTGAACATCCATGGGATCCCATACTTCAACTCACACACCGGCTCTAACATTTCAGCAGGTAGGCGTTCCGTCAGATCTTGGTCCATATTACTGTCTTACATCTGTGGTACGAAGATGAGGATCATTCGTCTGGTAGCTATACATCGGGCAGCACATTCCTCTTCGAGGCATCAGAATATTCAGAAGAATCTCAGGCACGCTGGTTCGACTACCCCGACGTACAGCCCCCACCTCCTGGTGACCGGCGGAAGAACAGCTTGAATGCCAGAAGTACCACTACAATCAACCAAGACACTACTATGCTGTCACTTGATAGTACCGCCTCATCGCCCAGTTACACATCCAGCAGCGCATTCATACTGGAGGCTGATCCCCCTGCAGATACCTCTCACATCTCCCAGCACCCAAACTCGTCGACCGCCGTTCCACCAGTGACTGGCAAACATATGTGAACTGAATACAACCCACCACCACCACAGCCAGTAAGAGTAGGCATTAGAAACATCGCATGGAGCAAGGACGTGACTTCTGAAGTCCGTGCTACCATCAGCGAGATGATGGGTTCAGCAGCCGATGGAGTCACTATGCTGCCATCGTTCTACGCTATGCATGGTGTTCAGCGAGAGATTGTCCCTTTTGCATATTTTATCGCACCTAGCATCGGCTGGGCACGTTGGTTTTGCGCGATGTGGAACCAGATGGTCACCAGTACTATATGGCGGGATTCATCGGCATTCTATGAGATTATGCAGGGAGTTGAGGACATGGATGGGTGATATCTGCTCGGATACAATCCGGTAGGGCGAGATTTTTTATGAAAGATGAACGCTTTATGCTGGAGATGGCCAACTACTCCCGTCGTCTCCTCTAATCAATTATTTGGAGATGCATATATGTAAAACACGAAAGCACTAACCCTCAAATACTGATATCTCCTGTTCAGTATACAACACCTTCGATACGGTAGCGCATACAGCGATACACTCGTGTCAAAGAAGAAGAATATTCCTGTCCCGTGGACGTCTGACAAACATCTGCCGTCAGTCCAGCGTACTTGCTCATTGTAGGGGACCGGTCACAGGTCTAGTCGCGACTCCGCGTAAGAGTGTGGTTGCTTTCGGCGGGTACTTAACAAGGGTAACATGGAGATTGGAGAGACCAATTCTGATTGGAAGGTCACCCAGAAATATCTTTTCGGATGACGGTGGGTGGCGTACGGTGCAAGATAAAAGCGAAGCGATCAGTTGCCATTAACTGGGTAAGAAAACCACTCTGATAGTTGTATGTAAATGTTGGGAGCAATTAGTAAAGTCTCTGCTTTCGCGGACCTGGATGTATGCGCCCAAATGGTGCTTCATAAAAGCGTGATGCCGCAGTTTCTCAATGAGAGTGATGAGCGAAAACGAGTACGGCAGACCGGTCCGAGTCGGCGAAGGAGTTCAACTGCCTTTTTGGTACTCGCTATCTTCCCCAGCGTTCAGTCATTCGAAATCTCCGACCACTCGTCAGACTCGTTCTCTTGCCTCCTTGTATCATATCCTCAGCATCTTTTATTTCATCATACCGCCATTACGGGCTGCGACACTTTGGTTTTCAGGCCATGCTCTCCATTGGCAGTGCATGCTGGTCTCCCTGCACTCGCCATCATTTTGTTTCGGCCACGTTGAAGAAGGATTTTCATCGTTTCTTATACCAAAATAGCGGAATTTGTGGGATGTCTGGGATGTATGGTGTGTGCTAATAGCTGGACAGAAAGATGGGTCTGACACTAACGGGTTCTGTAGTATCTGGCCCAGCAACGACTAACAGATATTACCGGGTTTTCGATGCCAAGTTCCATGGGAGAAGCATAAAACTGTGGATGCTTTTTGCCTTGGTACGTCATTCCAATATTCATACGGGTTTCCATTTTACCGTGCTGTAGTAGCCACTGGCCTACCTAAATGTCGGATACCTCTTATGGTCGTCAAGATGGCTGGGAGATACCCATCAGACGACACCCCAAGAGCCCGAAAATCCGCGTGAAAAAAGTAGCGGAGAAGTTGTGACTGCCAACCGGGTCAAGGTCCGATCTTGAGTTTTAGAAACACGCATATCTGGGAAAGGGATACCTTTTTTTGATTGCTGCATGGATCATTGGTGAGCTATTATACTCTACACCTCTGCTCTGATTCTGAAATCTCTTCTAGCGCTCCTGAATCGAACACTACTGAAAAGGAGGAGGATTTCCAACGTTATTCTCGCTCAAGCATCCCAATCTTTACAGCTACTCGCTCTTTACCAAACCCTGGCTCCGGCTCGCACATTCACCCCGTGTTCTCCACGGAATTGGCTGCTTCATTGTCACCAAACGTCTCTATCTTTCTATGCCAACATAAGCCTACCACGGCCTCGCCCGACGTGGACTAACAACAGCTGGAAGCCGGTGCAATGCGGGATCGTCTAGGAACATCGAAGGTCGTTGTCCCGTTTGAGACGTATACGCTTCCGTTGGTCCTCATGGCGCATGTGCTCTATACAAGAATCCGAATTCTCCAAACTACCAATCAACGTTCCGTACCTTCCAAAAGAGCACGCCCCTTCTCTCTTACCAGCGAGAAAATCTGTTTCCTTCAACCCTCTTCCGGATCATGTTCCCATTCACAGACCTCCATCCACATTTGGTGTTTTCAACCAGCGCAAAAATCAAGTTGACGGATGGGACATACATTGACGAAGTCAAGTCGAGTCGTGCGGGCTTTAACTGTGATTTTGGCGGTCGAGTAATCACTGATTTGCCGTGGGTGCGGCAATAAGCCGATGGAAGCGTTGGTGCGAGACCCGTGTTTGTTGGTGTGTCATACTCGTCGGCAATGAGATGAATAATCTCGGGAGTTTGAAATGCTTCTTGTGGGATTCTTGGTCCACGT
The DNA here is from genome assembly GCA_900157415.1 of Armillaria cepistipes. Classification (NCBI taxonomy): domain Eukaryota; kingdom Fungi; phylum Basidiomycota; class Agaricomycetes; order Agaricales; family Physalacriaceae; genus Armillaria; species Armillaria cepistipes. The sequence goes on from FTRY01000054.1 coordinate 34,672, forward strand.
TGGTTCATCTTCTACTACTAGGCTCGCTCTCGCTCTGAACGGCGTGTCCTTCACTGAATGACTTGCTGTCCAATGAAACACCCAGGCAACAACCATATGGGTGGCCAGCCCGTCCACCTCGCCAGCTCTGAAAAAGTCTCTTTCACCGAGTACGGCACTTACGGTTCCTTTATAGTCGACTGACCGGCGAACTTCTTGATACACAAGTCCTTCCTTGCGAAGGAAATGAAGAACAGAGCATACCAAATTTGACCTCATCCCTGTGTGGCGCAGAGTATCCTAGGACATTCTTCGTCCTCAGCGCCTTATCGATCCGAGCAGCTCTCCTTTGGCATTCGGGTTGTTCTCGATAGACATCACAGTCTTCGTCGCTGACATTGTATACTCGTTTACCCCAATCAATGCATTGTGCGTATACCTTCTCGTACTTGTGGTTTATGCTTATGAAACGATGTAGTGAATCACAAGCGTCCTTAGTTCTGGGACATATCCCTGTGATCAAAATACCCGGGATATGAAATCTTCGCCCGATAAATTTCTCAAGACGACAGGGGAATGCAGCTGACAATGAACGCAGTAATGATCACAGGAGCTTCGGCGAGCTTCCGAGCTTCTGGGTCGCAAGGTGGTGGTAATCTCCATTCTTGTCGACGCCTACCAGCACGCAGTCCCCGGTTTTTCCCTGCATGATCCATCCTGGGAAACGAGTCTTAAAACTTCGAGGAGATGGACATAGTCTCTCACTCTATCCTCTGTCCGAACCTCCACGTGTCACCACATCGATATTTCGTCATTATCCGGGCTCGCAGCTGGGTATACAAGAGATCCATTCGTCAATTCAAGTCTAAGACCTCCATCTAAAGCTTCACAGCCTACGATCATACCTTCGAATTCTTTAGCCTCCCTCCTACAACATTTCACAATACGCCGAAGATTTCTCCCATACGGTGCTGGCCACCGTCCGATTCCAGGTCGCGCAAAACCACCGCGCCCAGTCGATGCTCGGTGCTGTGAAATACGCAAAAGGGACATCGTTTTCCTCACCCCCGCGTATAGCGCAGAACGACGGCAGTGTGGTAACACCGTCGGCCGCTGGGCCCATTACTTCGCTGATGGTGGCGCGAACTTCGGCAGTTACATCGTTGGTCCATGCGATGTTTTTGATACCGACTGTTACTGGCCGTGGTGGTGGGTTATACTCGGTTCGCAGGCGCTTGGCTGGCGGGAGGGTGGTCGATGGCTTTGGATGCGGTGGGGGATCTGCTGTGTGGTCGGCAGGTCCATTTCCCATTCGTTGATATGCCTCCAATGCCGATACACCGTTAGACGTGTAACTCGCTGAAGGGGTGGGTACCGGACTAATAGCGGCGTCTGTGTTGATAGTGGGCTTATCTGGGTGTGGGAAGTTTACGTTGGGATAATCCAACCAGTGTTCTGGGAATACTTCTGGGTCTTCTGACGCCTCAGATATCAATGCGTCACTAGATGTATGACTGTCAGATTGAGAGACAAAGTCAACGCTCTCAACTGACACAATAGTAGCACCGACGCTTGGAATGCCAGCAGTATCGCAGTCATCCTGATTGTACGTTGTCTGGACTTCGCCTAGAGATCATTTAGCTAACAATATGACATGCAGTGAAGATTGATCAATCACCTGTGAGTGACGTTCCAGCGTCACGTCGGTGGACGTATCGACCGCGGTAAAACCTATCTTCCTCGGCGCTGTCCCGTTGCTGATCTTTGTCGATAGCTCTGCGTTTGTCCTTTTTGTCCAGTTGATGTTCGGTTTGGGAACGCTTGAGTGAGACCAGAGGATGTGCGTGGTCAGAGTCGGAAGTCTGCAGGCTACTGGAATGCGGGGAAGATAATCCGATATCTTGTCGAGCCACCGATAAATTGGAGCGAAGTTTGTCGGAGCACTTGCCCGTAGAAAAATCAGAACCACTTTCTTCAACGGAGCCAGTTGCGACAGTATCCTGGATAGCTTGATCTTCATCTTCACCTAAAATTGTAAGAGAAGAATGTAGACTCAATCAAAGCGCCTACCAGCCGCGGCCGAAACGTCAGAGCTAGTCAAAGTAATCTTTGGATCGTCATCTACACGCAGATTAGCAATGGGTGCATAATTAGATCCATTATAGCAGCTACCATTGTCAATATTAGATTCAGATAATTCGACAATGCCAGAGCTGCTATTCCTGTCGATGCTGCGACTCTCTTGACAGTGCATAAGCTGGGAGAAGAGAGCCACTTCATGGGAACGCTTACCACGATCACCACCACCACTGGGTTCATCGAATTTCTCCCATGGGTACCAACCAAAATAATCGCATATGTCTGATCCTTCTAGAGCGGGATCGAAACCACACATAGCGCCCAGCTCGGGAAAACATCGATGTGCCGAGTAGGGCGGCAGCCGAAAATAGTCACGACGAGCACGCATTTGGATACGGACTCGAAACATCTCCTCTGCTTCTTCGGGAAGTATAGGGATCCCATTTCCAAAGAAACTGAAAGGCCATGATATCACCGAGTCGGACTGTAATCTTAAACCGACGTCAGGAGCAGTGAATCCAACGGAGAGCTTGAGGTCATGGTTCGGCGAAGAATGTGCGTGGTCAGGTTGAACATGAAGGTGGAAGGTTAGGCCTAAATCACTCGCGTCAGGCAAAAATATTATCTCGGTAACAGCACAAGAACCTGTATCCAGGTCATTAAGACCCTCCCTTACTCCCTGCACAAACCATGAAAACACAAGCCGCTGTTGATCCTTTGAATGGGTGTAGTCACTAGGAAATAGCGAAAAGGAGTAGCTCTGATTTGGAGATAGCAAGCAATGAATGACTGTCGATTGCCTATTCGACTGAAAGTCAGCATACATCGATAACAAAGGAAGCAGTGAGATGCGACAAACCTTAAACACTGTGAACTGTTGCGCTCTGAGTTTCACCAGTACCCCGCAGAGTGATATATCAATGACTGCCAGATACCGTAAACCGTGATATATCAATGGCCTAGTTCTACCGTGAGTGTTTGATATATCACCTGCAGTCGCTGATCAAAAACGTCAAAAAGGGTGCATTTCAGGTGGACAGGCTTGCTCACTGTGTGTGACGTGGAGCTCACCTGCTCTGCGCCTTAGGTGAACCGACGCTTGCCGACGGGCTCCAAAAACGGCTGTTGGATCGTGCCAGGGATCTCAGATTCCGTTCGAAGATGTTCGCTGCTCCAAATTGGACTTCAGGTACACATCACGTCGCTTACTTGTCTTCAACGTCTGTTACTACGTCCACTATCCCCGATTATCTCCGAGACTTGTGAAGAAGAGTGAGGGCCAAAGCCCGATCCGTCACTGTAGCGGGCGGGCAAGGAGTATTTGGTCGCTGAGACCAAAACCAAGCGTGCAACAGCGCCTTCATTCAACAATAAAGGCAAACGAGGAGTCTTCCGGGGCTACTTCGTCTATGATTGATTCGGCTGCTAAGGTGTTCATTCAGTGTTCTGCTGCACGGTCCAAATAAGTTTCGTACAAGTTCCCTGGTCCATGTATCGACATTCTCCGATGCTTTTGGCCACTCGTCCTAGGAGAATAACTGTTCGGATTCTTCCGGATGATCCCAGGGAACAGTACAATTAAGGGTGCCGTCTGATTTGTGTGGTGGTCTTGTGTTGTTGACTTTCCGGGCGTAGCTTTCAGATTACACAGAGTGTCTCCTGCAACCATTTCCTTCCCCTTTTCTGCGCCATTCCCTTAGTTTTCTTGCAAGACGGGATTTGTGAGTTGCTTGGAAACAAGTACGGAGGGATTTGTTATTGTGCCGTGCATCCGACGGTGTTGACTATAGCCTGATAGTGTGTCGCCGAGATTCAAGTTAGCCCAGAGCCGTGGATGCTTGTCTCACCTCTAACGGTTCGATTTGCATTGCAAGTCGTCTTCTATTCCTTTGATGCACGAACTGACTGCAAAGCTTAGATCAGGTACCTATACTTTTGCTGTGTTTAAATTGCTCGGCAGCAGTATTTTAATTAACAAGCATAGAGTCAAACATATTAGCACTCGGTGCCTTCTATCCTTATTATGTCCTTTATTTTCAATAAGAAATTTTGTCGACGATTCATTGTATCCTGCGACGCACACTGAATTTGAGCCCGGTGAGTATCCCGTCTATGATGCGGTAGTTTGTGCTCATGGTAGTGTAAATATACCGCCGTGACTACCAATTGTCATCTGGTCGGAGTGAGCTCAGCATATAGTTAACTTTCTGTTATTCTCCATATGTCAGAATGCATTGTTAGAGAGGAAAATCTGGTTAAGCATAGCGACATTTCAATTCCGAATGAGGCAGTTGAGACTCATTAAGCATTCTGCGAGTATATGATATTTATTTCTTCATGCCATATCCCATAGTTATATCGAAAATCATTGTCGGTAAAGCGCATTTCAAATGAATTTGCTGATTTTGGAGCTTCGTCTGACGAAAATCAATGCCTTGCCCTAGCGACTTCATAGGCTGATGAAATATGTTCAATAACAACATATAATCATTATTTAATCGAAAGGAAATATCAGCGCCGTGTCAGTGTCTTTCTGCAACATGTAGAGTAAAGACCCTAGTAAGTATGCAGGATTTGTGCATTGACATGGGAAATATATACTCAGTGGAGCTGTGATAGAGGAGTTTAGGTCAGTAATACTTGCATAAAATGCTTACACCTTCATTGATACCGGTGATACCTGGAGAATTGAATAAGAGCCAGTGAATATGTCGGGGCTTGGTCGGGGCAAGTTCAAGGTAAGTTCGGTTCAAGCATTACCCGACCGACCGAACCAATAGGATTCATCTGATTTAGCGTCTCGAAACAGCGTTGAAAAGCGCATAAACCACCTATAATCGCCCCAAAGTCCTGTGAAGGCACGCTGCAGAGTCTCTCTCAGCCAGATAGGCGTATTCAAGGCGGAGTACCCTTTAGATCCCACTTTCGTGGAAGGGCCGCGTTCCTTGCTTCGGCGCGAGTGTCCCCGTTGGCACAAACCCTGCTGGTGTATTCAACCTGACTTTGTGACCTGATTGCGGCAGTTACTGTACCAGCCTGTGTCACGCTTCCATATCCCTGGCCTTCAGAGACCCTTGGGTATACACTGGGAGCTCGCGAGCACTCGGCATTTTTTAAGGTTTCCTCCATTGATTCGCCGAGATGCCGTCGCCCTGAACTGTACAGGCTGCCGGGTCTGCCCATATCCCGGCTCGGCTCGGCTCGGCTCAAATCGTGCAATTTGGGGTGTACAGCGCATGTTCACCAGATTTTTGCCATACGCAGTGGCGTTTTCAGTCTGAAATACATCAGACAATGTATACTAAACACTTAAACAGAAATTTGCATGCTAGTACGGTCATAGCATATGAGCCATTGAAGGACATAGAAAATTATCACTGTGTCACGCTAAGCAATTCTATATAGCACGCATGGACGGTCATCTCATTCTCCGATGCAAGTCTGATGCTACGAAGTCGCTGATGGAATTGTTACTAGACGTATGGGTTAAATTCATCTATAAGCTTCACACTGGTGTACACTCCGGATCCATGACTGTACCATGATTATACACAGAAACTGGAATTACCCCGCCTTCGACTCCATTTTCAGACTTCAGATTGGTTCTCAGGTCGAGTTCCTGAAGAGTATACTTCAGGAAAAGACACCTGATGTGCACGCAATTGCACTCTGATGGGTCAGCATGGGGGGATTATTGATTTCGAGTTTCCCGTCTATAGGTCCTCAAGTTCTACAATGGCATGGGGCTGCTCTATCGGGGTCGCTCGGTCGCCGTGAGCTTGGCTTGGGGAATAAGTAGAGGGTAGTGAGGTCTGGGTTTCATAGTGCTGTTACCTGTATCCTTGCGTCCGGCGTGCCTGAAGGTACCGTGCCGTGTAATGATGAGATGAGATGAGATTCATCGGCTTCTTCCAATCAATCCCAACCAACGCAAAACCAACGTTGACCTAGTTGACTACTATCACGACCTCGCGTGGACCTATCCACTTCGAATTGACCCTTGTCCCCGATTACCAGATGGACAGCTGGACGACATATCTCCAGGCTTATTTCCCTAGACTTGTCCGGCGATACCCTCCAATCAAGGAGTCCGAGTGACTAAAGCCAGTAAACTGCGAGGTGTACGCGGTACGCTTGTCATATTCCTGTCACTACCATTAACACCTGATCATCATTAGGAATAGGGAGGATTACGAGATGAGGACCAGCAAGCATGCACACAACTGCCCGGGGCGCCTCATGCGGTGGCTACCATGGGCTAACTGCGCTCTGAAGTTCAGCAGCTCACAGATACCAATGTTGAGTATGATCAGGTAGATTCCCTCGATCTTTGGTATGTGTTGGAGGCGCGTATTTAATGATGTGGGTCACCAGTCAAGGTAAATGTGTTCCATTCAATATTTACTGTCACAGAATTGACATGCTTTTAGCAATTACTGGGGTGCTATAACATCACAACTGTATCGTTGACTGTGCGGCTTCAAGATCAACACTACAACGTCTAGCCAGTACCATTTTGGTAGATGTCCTCGCTTGGCGGAACACCGATTGGCGCCAATCCTGAACTGAACCCCTGCCAGCAGTGAACGTGATGGTGACAGATGTTCGTGTCTCTATATTGCCAGCGTCCAAGGAAACGAGCCAGGTACTCGTTTGTTATATCCGATTTTTCTTCCTGCTTGTGATTCACACTTTATGTTTTATGTTTTATGTTCCAACTGTGTTGTATTTCCGCTTGCTATTGATAATCTAACACCGGCCTGTAATGCATAATATACATCTCTTTCCAGTATAGAATTTGGTCTGGGGGTAGAAACGGAAAAGCGCTGTGACATAAGAAGAAAAACACACATACATAATTCGAAAACATTATAATACATATTGAGCTCGGATACGATCTGTATTCTATGTGGTGATTGCAGATATAGGCACTGCTTAGTAAAAGCAGCAGGGGAAGTCTAGAGGGAAGACGTCTAGTAGAAGACGCTTGAGCAGCGATCAAATTTGATCCCTGAACTTGCGGTATTTATAGGTAGATGACGAGGCATGCTACCACGTTTTAGGACAGAGGAGGCGCGCTGTCGGGAGTGATCGCTGACGGACAAGGGTGGAGAACCGACGTTGAGCGAACAGGGAATTTTGGTGATGGAGGCAGTCACGGGATGCCTGTGTGCAGTTGATATATCGAGCCGTTCACTGTAAGATCAGTGTATTGATATATCATGACCATGTATATCTAACAGTCTTTGATATATCATTTGGTTAGGTGCCCTTGTGAGTTTACAGTCTGCTCTAAAGTCCACCTCCCTAAATCAACCGCAACTCATCCCACTTTAGCGTAACCTGGATAACCAGGACACCTTTCAGGATAACCGAGATCTTGGGACACGTCGGACCCAAACAATGAGTAAACATTCTCATAGATATGTCGGAGATGGTGTTTCTGCAAAGTCGCTCGTTGCGCAAGAGCAGACCCCAGCTCTTCTAGTTGTGAAATGGCACTTGCAATGTCAGTCCCATAGAAAGTATCTACTGAGACCCCGGAATGTCCCAGACGCAGAATGAAAGGGGCAAAATAGTGAGGTCCTAAAGTGAAATCATCAAGAATTATCCGTTTTTGTTCATCAAAGTAGTTCCAGCCCCCAAATCCCTCTGTATCCTTTGCAGTTGTCATAGAGCTACCAAAATAGATATAACATTTCACTTACTGCTTCGTCTCCTTCCAGTTGTTGTAACCAATGCTGTTGGGCTAGATAGTTCGCCATGGACTGAAATGTTTTACCTGAATGCCTGAATAGTCTAAAAAAGAAGATTCTATACCTTCAAATCATTGTACTGGATAGGATCAGCAAGGCTGGATCAGTAGATGAACAAAGCCCTACCACTTGAACACAGAAATGAAGGGTATCCCTTGCATCCTTTGTGCTTGATCCACGTGGCATAATATTTTCAAAATGATACAGTCGTCGTTCATTGGCACTTCCTGGTAGTGAATGAGCCAAATCAAGTTCAGGAAAATCAATTATAAACCGACCGTGGAATATAAGAGCCGGAAAACTTGGTGCGGTGCATACACCAAAAAGTTGGGTAATATTCGGATGTCTATCCCGAAGTCAGAGTAGGTATGATGATAAAGCTGCTCACGGCACCTCAAATAAAGTCTTCGATCCACTTCTTTTTGAAATTGCTGCGAAAGATGAGAGTATGCGTTAACATAGTCAGAGACAGACATACTTGCATCACTCGTTCTTTCTGGTCGCCCTTAACTCGAAACACTCGAACGATTTTTGGGCGGTCATCAATAATAGCGTGATATTCATCATAGTCATCGCTCCCATTGTAATAGCTGGCATATTTAATAGGTGCCTTGAGGTATATATCCCCTGGAATGAGATCCCGAACCTGCAGAGGTTCAGAAATCAAAAGCGAAATCTTTACACGTTTACCAAAACTGCATACCACTCCCTTGTAAAAACCTCGTTGCTGAAAGTCCCGTAATGTCATCTGAAGCTTTTCCATGGTTTCGCTCTGCAGGACACCTGAGGTGCGTATCTCCTCGATGTTATCCTTGATGACTGATGTGACGTTCCTTTCTGATGCCTCCACAGCACCAGCTAGAGCGCTGAATCTTGTGGTAACTTGATCCTGGACATCGGAGAGGACTAGCTGTGTCGTGGTCGTGGTGCGGATCTGTGACCCGATTAAGAGCTACCATGAAGGTAAAAGTAAAGCACCTACCAAGAAGTCTTCCTTGATCGCCTGTACTCGTTGCCGTTATGCGCTGATGTCATCCGAGATCTTTTTCGCTTTCAAAACCCACCGAATCCCACACGACCTGCGTTCGCTGTTCAACTTTGAAAGGAGCTCGGTCATGTAGCTGTATATTGGCGTGAGTAGGTAATGATAACTAACGTGGGTTGACTTACTTCTGAAACTCCACACAAATATTCTGAAAATGTGACGCGCTAGTCGGTCCATGTTCAATCACAGCATCCCTCACAGCGACCAATGTATTCACGATACTCTCAGCTAAATTCCGCAGATTGTTTCTATTGTTCGCGGCTTTCTGCGAGACTCGTTAGGGAAGAGACTGACGAAAAGAAAAGTTATGACACACCTGAATGATCTCAAGGATGACCACTACACATTGCGCAACACCTTTGACAAAAGGAAAGGGAGCCATTTCTCCTGCAGCGGCGGTAAGTTTTGCAGCCTGAAGGCATGAATCGAGGTCGAGGTAACGGGGCATGACGCTGGTAGTAGTAGAACGACAAAGTGCAGATAACAGCTTCGCTGCATGGATGCCGTATGTATAGGGCGCTAATCAGCATCACGAGATTTGGGCTGTTGCTGAGAAGCATACGAGTCTTCTTCAACAGCCAGTTGCATAGGAATATGATGGTGATGATATATGGCCATCACTCGAATGCCGCTAGCATGCGATGGCTTTTCTAGGGTGGGCCGATGTTTGTAGAAATGTTCGCCTGTCATATGGCTCGGATAAGGATTGCCACACTCACCGTGGCCCATGCAAAGCCTTGACCAGTAACACGGACCACTTCATCCAGCTGTTTGACCCATAGATAGACGACCGACGCCGGCTGCCAAGCCTAAGTCGCCGAACTGGACAGACACCCTGGCTCCTCTCGTGTACTATCGTGCGCGAGCTTGATAGCATTGCCTTCTCGACGGGCGATGGAAGCGCGTACACTTGTGTCAAAGGAGAAGAGTATCCCTGTCCCGCAGACGCCAGCTTGACATCTGCATGAAAGGGTGGTCTGTTATTGATGAGTGCTCAACGTTGCAACAAGGATGGAGATTGGGGAGACAAGGTCCGATTGGAATTGAAAGGACATCTAGAAGTATTTCTTCGGATGACGGTGGGCGGCGTACAGTCCAAATTGACAGTGAAGTGACCAGCTACCTTACCGTAAGGAAAAACAGCGCAATGGTAAAGACTAGTGTTGCCGCCGCTCAGCTCCGCTCGGCTTCAGTCAGCTTTTTGTGAGCTATACCCATTTATAGCTCTTAGCTGAGCCGAGCGGCCCAAAAATGTGTCCGCTCAGCTCAGCTTCCGCTTGACTTCCGCTGAGCGGCCAGCTTGGTGCCGAAATAGGTAATACAGGTGCACAGGGCATGCTAAAGTGCGTTGGCAGCAAATATATGGAAATTCTGGCAGCTACACCCTCAGGTATCCTTTTAGGATCCAATGAGACGTTTATAAGGTATCAGGAATAAGTTCTTCGAAGCATTCTTGAGTGACATGTCAACGATGTCATTTTCCATTTGTCAGCAATGCCTATTTTGGAAGTACGACTAAATTTGTATCATTGAAGGGCCATTTACATGATAATGATAGCGGAAATGATACAGGTATCAATGCATAGGAGGAAACGAGCCCATGTGAGCTGTAGCTTGAATTTTGGGCTATAAACAACAGCAGAAATAGGTATGATGTTTCCGATGTCCTAATTGGGAAGAAGCTGGCAGCTTGACCCGCTCAAGCTGCATCGAAGCTGGTCAAATTGTCAAGCCGAGCGGCATTGAGCTGTGAGCGACAGTCTGAGCTCGGCTCGGAAATTATCGGCTCCGCTCGGCTAGCTCACCAGCTCGAGCCGGAGCGGCGGCAACACTAGTAAAGACAGTTACTCACAAGAAGGAGACCTTGAAGAAAGGACGCAATGTTCATCCTCCACTTCTAATATCATAAAATTTCTTCCTTTCTGGGCTCCTTCCCGCTCCACGTATTATTGGACGTGTTCCGTGACGCGTAAAGGCCCAGGCTACTTGGAAGCGACCAGATTCGTGACTTCTGCGTCAGTGATCGCTGCTATGTAGTAGATCCTCCACACGTACATCGAAGATGCGATGCCACGAGAGTCCAGTTTTGCTGAGGATAGGCAGGGATCCCGGACAGGTCTTGTCCAACAACGTCGCCAAGTCGTGGATGTCACCGCTGCTGTTGCTGTTGGCTTGTTCTGACAGTAAGTATTAGAATAAACGAAAGTTTATGATTTCGCTGGCACCTGGATGTATGCGCGAAGCGGTGCTTCACAAAAGTTGCGATGCCACAGTTTCTCAGGACGAGTGCGGTAGACCGGTCCGATTTAGCGAAGATGTTCAGCAGCCTTTTTGGGACTTGCTATCTTCCGTGGAGTTTCAGTTCCTGAGATCTGAGACTTGAAGCTGCTCAAACATAGCATCCTGCCATACAACACCATGGCCAAAATCACGTCTCGTATCACCCTCTGTAACAACTGCGGCCACTCATTTGACATCCAGGTCCCTTCTTTGCCTCTCGATGTCGCCGGATATCTACGAGCTGGGAGAAAGATCAATTCCGAATTGGAAGAAGAAACCTACTCGCAAACCCTCTCAGCACTACGTAAAAAGATTTCAGAGTGTAACTTGGAGATATCCAACTTGAAGTCCATCGTGAAGAACCTCGAAGATGGGCGCCAGTTGATCAGGAACTCGATCCTGAGAGAAGTCCAATCTCTCGTCGCCCCCATTCGTAGGTTTCCCCTAGAGGTGCTTGAAATGATCTTTGGATATGTCTGTATTTCTGTCCACGGTCGCAATGCGACGCGATTGGCATACAGAGGTCCTTTTGTCCTTTCTACTGTCTGCGTTTATTGGCGTGACATGTCTATCCTCACCTCGACTTTGGACATCTATATTCGCCAACGCTGACCACTCAGACCTATTGCCGCGTTTCAAAGACGTCTTGAAATTGGTCCAAGAGCGTTCACGCCAGCTCCCATTGCACCTCGATGTATCAGCACGGTGTTCACCGCCGACCTTCTATCTTAACATTTCTCGGTTACGCTATCACGGCTTAGATTCATTGTTCTATGGGGAAGGCATACGCGATTTGCGCCGCCTGAAGACCGTCTCTCTCCATTTTAACACCAACTCCGACACATTATCGCTACAAAATGGCCACGTCGAATTTCCCGAACTTGAGCATCTCAAGCTCTCTGGTGTTTTCGATGCCTCAGACCCTGACCAGCCGCTTATCGATCTATTTGCCCATACTCCAAAATTACACACTCTGTCTTTGAACTGTTTTTCCGATATTGTACATTTCCGCTTGCCAGATGAACAGATCACAACCATTCATTATTCCGATTATCGACCTTGGAACTTTTGCGCTTCGCAGTGTAAAAGGTTCCCCAACGCTGCGATAGCTACCTTTCATCGTTGCGATCTGGATTTATTCAACACAAGCGACCTTCCCTTCCGCAAGCTACTCCTCGAAGACGTGATTCTCCACGGCAGTCCTATTTCACAAAAAATGATCCCGTACCTTACCTCTCTAGAGCTGGTCAGCACCGATCAGGAGGTGGACCGTACCACCTACCACGCAGGGGTAATTCGTAGCCTCGTACAACACGTCTCCCGGTCTCTTACAGAGCTCACGCTCACTACGGTTGATTTTACTTCCACTGATGCGCTCTCCATCCTTCGCATGACGCCGAACATAGTGAGGTTATCCATCGTGGAGCAAAACACGGTACATAGGGGTCTTATCACTTCCCATTTTATTGAAGGACTTGATGACCGAAGGATGTTGCCGAAGTTGCAGCATTTGCAGCTTGTCTGGTCGGGCGACATGGATGAGGCCGTTGTCATGGATATGGTCGAGCATCGAGCATTCATGTCTGTTGTGATAGGTGTTCGGATGGGAGGTGAGCTCAGACAGGACACCTTGTCCCGAGTCGACGCCCTTCGAAAACGCGGCACAACAATTACGCTTTGGTAGAGAAGAGGTTGTGAATGTATGTACGGGCTAATGTAGGCACTGTATCTTGGTGATAATGAACATGAATTCACTGGGGAGACTCGGCTCGTACTACTGGGTAAATAGGCAATCTCTCAAACACTCATGAGATGGATGATATAGCTAACACTACGAGCTTCGTTAATCTTTATGAAGCAACAAAGTAGGCCAACTGATACGTACTTCTTGAGGAAAACTCCTTTCGATGGACGAATAGCTCTAGAGCCTGAGGTACTTGGCACACGAAGGAAGCTGCCAGTCTGATATATATCTCAGTACTTGATGCCCATTCTTTTTCGCTCCGTGGCCGTAGGTCATCTGGTTTCGCTCAGGGCAGGTAGCATGGTTCATTGCGTGCCCAGGACGGAGTTTAAGCTTGAGGTATTAGAGGATAACAATCGCAGGTACCTGAAATGACAGCGAGTCGTCATTCAGAGCTAGTCCGGGTCGCAGTCAGTGGGAAACGAACAACGAGAGCGGCATAGACGTACATACATATTCATGCGGTGTTAAGCTCGAGGATGATACTGTCAGTTCTGATGACGGTCGCAACGCGTTCGTTTACAATAGGTGTTCTAACCAAGGGCTAAATCAGAATTCTTTGAGGCAAGAAAAAATAAAACAAAATTTACCCGCATGGTCTCGGAACACTCTGCACGTATACGTCAGCAGCTGGGTGTGTGTAGACTTGACGATCTCAACGTCGCAGCGTCGCAGCAGACGTCGTCGGTGCCAATGCCGACGGCTGTTTATTATCTCGCCTACTATCAACCACGCCTGCGAGGATTTGGGAGCATCCTTCAGAACTGTTATTTGAAATCAGAAGATGGCGATATCGCAGGAGCACGGTAGTAATACAACACACGTGAACCAGGAGTCCGGCGAGGTTAGTCGGTGAGGGGGCGGCATTAGCTTGGACGCACCAGACTTCATTCTCCTCTTGAAAGGCCGTCTTTGCGGTTCCATAGCCGTTGTCGTGGTCGCGGCATAAGCAGCATGCCATCGACGCGCAGCGGATTCCTTCGGGTAATGTTCCTTGGCCGGAAATTCCTGGTGCCCGTTGGTGTCTATGCAGTGGGTAGCATCCAGAGTAGCGTCGTTGTCATGCTCCTGAGAAGATGTATGGCGAGCTTCCGCGGTACATGCATTCTGAGGGTGCCCAAAGGTTTTCAGTTAGCGGTTCATCGCTTTCTCCTTTATTGGGACCTTGTCCGGTTATCTATCTATCTATCTATCTCGAGTTTGACGTCCTCAGAAATACAGCTCAAGGTGGAAAAAGCAGAATATTCGAGCGACGCTAGGCCCCTCTGCGATAGAGGACGGCGGAAGAGGCGCACGCTGAGAAAAAGCGAAAGGTCGCGTTCGCGATGGTGGCTGCAATTGAGACCGGATTTGAAATGTCGCTAAGTCTAGTTGACGCGTCGGCCCGACCAGCCGATTGTGGGCTCTTCTGCTTCCTGCCATCATGGACGTGACTACTCCATTTTCTGGGAATACTGTCATCCATTTACCCTTTTACTTTGATAACGAACCAATATTTCTGCATATGCGTCATGACGCGCATCTGTCCTTCATATTTGTGGGCCTCAAGTAGTGGATGAAAGAGTGCAAAAATATTGTTTGGATTTTCGGCATCAGGTGCCTTCTTTCGTAGAACAACATATCGGGGAAGCCGACTATCTTCTTCTACAGTGGTCTCTTTGGATTTTAGTAGTAAGACGGCTTCTATGTGCTCGACACTGCCTACCAGCTTCTCTTCATTCAACTTGAAGACACCATGTTCGGGCAACGATTTTGTGCGAGTACTCAAGAAAGCGAAGGCAACTACAAGCGGAAGGCTGTCTTCTTTCCTGACGACGTAGCCGTCATCGGTAGTGGTCCGTGCGCTGACTGTATGCGGGAACGTTGGGACGTTGAACGGTGGTGTTTGTATGGTTTCCTCGGTGCGGTTTTTTTTTCCGCCATAGAATTGCTTTGAGATCTGATAGCTGTTTTTAGGAAGTATAGTATTATCAACCAGTGGTCAAAACGAGCTGTCAAATGTTATTACCAAATTTCACCCGTATCCCAAATTTATGACGTCCAGGAATCACCACATTATCCTCTGTGATTCCGTAAGGTACGTTCAAACGGCTTCCAGCTTGGACTGAGGTATTGATGCGCGTTATTGTAGAAGATGCTGCCCTTTTATCACAATATCGTCGGGTAGCTGGCCAACCCTGACGTCCTCCTGCAGAGCTTGCCGATTACGACGACGTCCTTCAGGCGTGCAGATCACGTCGCCCGCTACAATCCGTGCCCGGCAGGTTCAAGTTCAACTCTTTCTTTACAGAAACATGAAGACGCTCAAAAAAGATACCGTACTGAGGCGCCATCGTCAGGTTCGCATTGCTGTTTGGTGGAAAACTGTACGCCTCGTCTCGTGCGTCTGTCTCTGCCGGTAACTTCAGTTATTTTGAACTGTACACCCCCCAATGCCATCCAAAGAGATACTTCTGGACGTCTTTCCCATTCTAATCGGACCTGGTTTCTCAAATCTCCATATTACCCTCGTCGAGCACTCGTCAATAGTAGACCGCAATTTCGCGCCGCATTGCAGACCGCAGACCCCTGGACAGGCATATTCTTTTCCCTCGATGCAAGTGTCTGCACTTGATCCGCTCTCCGTCACCTGTGGAGCCCATCATACAGCAATTACCTTCTCGTCCTTCGGGTTTCGTTGTTGCAGAGCTTCAAATGCTTCAAGCATAGTCTGGCCGAGGTAAAAGCCACTGGCAGGTGAGTGGAGTGTTGAGTGAGAGGATGATACTGGGAGATGTCGAAGAGGCAGAAGCGATGTCGATGATCCGCAGAGGTTAACGATCTGTTAGAGGTGGATAATTGGTCAAGACTCTGGTCTGAAGGTGCCGCAAAAACCGTCGGCGATGACAACAGTCTCCTCGTACTGCACGTTTCGATCCACTGCATACACCTTGACTTTGGCGAGAGCTAGTCAGGTGGCGGTAAAGAAAGCAAAGTCCACTCGCCTTTGTGATTCCTCTCCTCGAGGCTTACCAAAACGAAACTTCTAGTATCCTCCATCGCACTGGCAAAAAGGCCGTCGGGGTAGTTGCTTTGTGGGCCATTGTTGTCACGGTCACCAGTGGAGAGGTTTCCCGGCTTTCTACCGCTTTCTTTCCGTCGCCGTCAGTTCTCACATGTTCTTTTGGAATACTTCAGTATCCTGATGGTTCTAACAGGCGGTAGAGATACACTCGAATAAATTGATATGCGTCGGTTCGGGCTGCTCGTACTTCTCGGAATCGGGCTTTCGACAGCATGTTCCTATGGCAACCGCAAGATGCAATCCAGCCCAAGAACGAAACGGGCAACTAGCCATTGTGCAGCTAATGCACTCTGGCACCTGGCGACATGACCCAGAGCACAGTCGCACACTGATTATGTTCGGTCACTGTTGCATCGAGCCCTTGTTCTGCATGAGTGCATCTGCCTCCGCTCTAGGAGCGTGAATTCGAATACCAGTGGCGGTCGTGGTCATTGTCTACATAGGAGCAAATAAAAGGCGACTAGCTCATGGTTCTGCCTTACCGTCGCCGCCCAACACTAGCAAAGTCTGTGAGTTGCACGGTATATTTTTGGACTAGGGCTTACAGCTTATTGCATAGCCACGCTGAATTGAAGATTAGCCACTCGTACTCTTTTCAACCGTCTTTCACCTCTTCAGTAGGAAAGCCCTTGCGTATGTCCTCATTGCCCAATTATTCTTTCATTCTCTTACTACTTAAAATCCAGCGTACCTGTTCCATCCATAACGTTCGACAGTCACACTGAAATCGCTTCGTCCTAGGTAGTATAACTTCAACTGTTCTCTTTTTGACCGTCTATTCTGACTGTTTCAAGTCAGCACCCGGGATGACAGCCTACATTCTACTTTGCAAAAACTGCCGTCAGGGCTTTCAAGCCGAGCTCTGCCTCTCGATGCGGCCGCGTATCTGCGCAAAGGGACAGATCGACGAATCAGAGGCAGTGCTTTATACAAATGTTATATGTCGACCTTTAGCCCCGTCATTCTGCGCTCCGAATGTGAATTCATTCCATTGATTAAATGGATAGAGAAACAAGTAAAGTACTAGACTAATCTTGAGTTAAATTTCACCGTGTTCCACCTAGTCAAAAAGAGAATGATACATAAACCTCGCCGCCCACGCGAAACCTCATCTAATTGTGGGATAGCTGTATAGGTGACGAACGAGGAGAGCCACATCGAATCCTACAGGCTACGACTGTTTAAACATCACCTGCACGATCAATAGTGAGAGACTGTTTGGTATGTTTATGGGAATGTACGCACCATCAAGCACATCCTGAAGGAGATTTCCCTCGTTAATACCTTTCATATAAGTGGAAAAGAAAATCGGCGTCCAATACCAAAGCGGCACGCTCAGTACTTAATGAGCACATAACGAGATCCAGCCAAGGGATGCATTCAAAATCGCTCGAAGCCTTGCATGACAAGCCTGACGGTGTCGATGTACTGCTCGGAGTCGTAAGGGAATCACGACAAGCTGTATTCAACGAGCGAGTGCAAGAACACCGAACATCGGCGGCAAGGCTGGTCGCGGAAAAGGTAGCCAGTTAAGCCATCCGCGGCAGTGCTGCTAAATGAATGAAAAGCTCGACAAGGAAACGTTCTATTACGACGATAAGGGTTACGTACTATAGGAATGTTTCAGGACGTACCGAAACTCCAGTATTTTGGGGCACATAACATCCAACCGCCGGCTACTGCACCCCTCGATGTCGACAGAGATAGCTGATGGGCAGCAGCCGTGTCTTACATCTCATTCGGAGGTGTTGGTGTTGGTACCGGCACTATCCATGCCCACGAGCAGAAAGGGACAACGAATCAGGTTCCAACGCCCGATGGTATAGCGATCAGGGACTGGGAGAACGTGTGTGGATTGACGTTCCTTTCGTTGCCAAGCCCAAGGAGGATGGTTGCTGTGACGGGGAGAATCAGGGCACGGCACGGCGGTGACAAGGTACCCTACATATAGATATGAGAACTTTTGAATGCTTCCTTTGGTGTAAAATGGACGTACCGAGATGACCCTAAAACCAGCATTCACCACATACAGCCTGTGCACGGGCCACCACGCACTGTGCTGAGAATCACATCGTCAAGCCTGACCCAACGCCCATGGATCCTTCCCTGCCGTCGACTTGGCGCTCCATCAGCGAATCTGTTATGGACGATGGTGCGTGACGGATGCAAGGATGTCGTCCAGCTCAGAAATATTGGAGGAAGATTGCAGAAAGGGCTGGTAAGCCTCTGTGAATGCCTTCAAGGGAGCTGCACACCGTGCTCAATCGAGATTTGCGTCGTTCAGGTGCGGATCAAGCGTGTGACGGTCAGCGATTATTTGGCAACGGCCAACTGGGAGTATGCCCTAGGAATCAAAGCGTTGCAGCCCATAGCTGTGGTAGAAAATGAACGGGGCTGAGGATACAGAAGTCGGACGAAGAGAATGAGTTGGACAAGTGGAGATGACGGATCGCAACAGAAAACAGCGAGTCCAAAAAGGCAGTTGAACTCTTTTCGGCACTCGGACCGGTCTACCGCGCTCATCGTCTTGCCCATCACCTCGTTGAAGTTGCCGCGTTGTAGCTTTCATAAAAGCACCACTTGGTTCATACATCCAGGTCAGAGAATGACTTTTATCGATTCCAATGCTCACTGTCAGAGCAACAGCGACGACAACACACGCGACTTGGCGGTGTAGAGCTATCCTTGGCACCAACAGGACTCCCGTGAAGTCGCAAGTCACGAATCCTATCGTTCCTAAGGAAACTGCTCCATGGCGATTAGGTCTCTACGCGTCATGACACGCGTTCGATAACCAAGGGAGCGAGAAGGAGTACGGAAAGGCAGCAAATTCATGGTAACAGAGGTGGAGGATGAATACGACGCCATTGGTACAGGGTCTCTGACTTGTGAGTGACTGTCTTCGCCACCGTTAGTACTCTTGACGCTTCTACTAGGCGGTGCACATACACATGACTCAATCGAGATGCCTCGGTTGGGGCTGCTCGTACTTGCAGAATCAGGCTCTCGACAGCGCATTTCTATTGAAATCACAAGAAGCGATGCAGCCCGGCAATGGACAAGACGGCTAGCCATTGTTCAGCAAATGCCATCTCTGCAGCCTCGGGATGACTCACTGTACACGGATTACCTCTAGTCACCGTCGTATCGAGGCCTTGCTTCACAAAGTGATGCGAGTACACCTGCATGGCCTCCGGGAGAACAGATATCTGACAGCAGCAGCGGTCGTGGTCACGTTCTAGGAGAAAAATTAAGGCAGCTAGCCGATCCTTCTGCCTTACCGTCGCCGCCCAATACCGCCTCCCCGGTCTTGTGTAGCAAGTGTCTGTGAGTTGTACGGTATAATTTTGGACGAGGACTTACAACTTTTCTCATAGCTGCGCTGAATTGAAGATCAATAGAATTGTCCTTGGGGTATCTGGTACGTATTAGACATGCTGTTGAGTAGAACAGCGATGTCTGGCGAAACCAGTGCCGCCACCATCTTTACATCAACACGTGAGGCGACTTTACTTTCCGTATCATTATCTGATGGCATACGCGTCCAGGTACAGCTGGTCTGCATATTATCATTAGTCCTTGTATTAAATCTTTTGCCGTCGGTTTTTGACCTTCTGTGTCGATTTCAAGAAAGGGAGCGAAGACACGAGCATGGAAGGTGACGTATTATACAACAAGGAGCCAGCGGCCTCGAGGACTTTAGGCTAGTGGTGGGCGTCTATCAAAACCGGCCAGAATCGAATAGGCCCTGATGCCAAGAGTTTGCACGAGCTGTATTGAGAATAGCAATCCCTTTCCGTCGAAGCTTGAGTCGTATGGTGTGCAGTCGCTTCGTCTATTAACGTTGGCCCACCCTATCGCACGCCAGTATAATTCGGATGTGGATGTATATCGTCGCCGTCACCTTCCTATGCAAGAAGCTGTTGAAGAAGACTCATACGGATCTTGGCAACAGCCCTAATCTCGTAACGCTGATTAGCGCCCTATATATAAGGACGGCGAGTCACACAGCAGTCATCTGCACTTCTGTTCGTTCTACCATCACCATGCCTCATTTCGTCGACGTCGATTCCTGCCTCCAGACTGCGAAACTGATTGCCGCAGCGGGAGAGATGGCTCCCTTTCCCTTCATTAAAGGTGTTGCCCTCTGCGCAGTAGTCATACTTGAGAATATCCAGGTGTGTCGTAGCAACGATTCATTTGTATTGTCAGCTTCGCTAATAATCCTTGCAGAAAGCCGAAGACAATAGAAGTGATATGCGAGAGCTGGCCAAGAGTATTGTCAACACCTTGGTTGCTGTGAGGGACACTGTGATTGAACATGGTCCGACTAGCGCCTTGTATTTTAAGAAGATCTGCCTCGAATTTGAGACGTGAGGTGTCCCATATCATCAAACATTATCCACTCACACAGTCAATGAACAGATACCTGAATGATCTTCTTTCTAAATTGAACAGTGAAGGCAGGTCTGAGTCGCACCGTGGAATCCGGAGATTTTTCAAAGCCAAAAAGATCTCGAATGATATCAATGGCTACTGGAAGCAAGTACAGACAGCTAAGGAAAACTTCCTGGTAGGTGGTGTGTCAATATTACTGTGATTCTGCTTGAAGGGTTCACAGATTCGCACAACAACTACAACAACATTGGCCATTTCCAATGTCCAGGATCAATTAAACAAGACATTCAGTGCTCTGACTGATACTGTAGACACATCAGGGAGGAACCTCACATCAACTATGAAGGATGGTATGGAAGAGATACGCACCATGGGTGTCCAGTACAGTGAAACTCTAGAAAAATTCCACACAACATTACAGGACTTTCAACAACATGGTTTGTACAAGGGAGTGGTATGTAATTTTTGATAAACAAGTGATGATTCTCCTTCCAATGTCTGATTCTCTCCAGGTCCGGGACATCATTCCAGGAGATATATATCTTAAGCCTGCACCTGTTTCATATACCAGCAGGAGGAATGATTTTGATGAATATCCTGCTATAATTGATGACCACCCTAAAATTGTTCGTGTCTTTCGAGCTAAAGACAACCAGAAGGAACAAGTGATACAAGTATGTTACTTCTCTCCTTTATTCATGCTTATTCTTACTCTTTCAAGAAATTTCATAAAGAAGCAGATCAATGGCTTCTCTTGAGGTCTGAGTACTGCCATGCACAGGCCCTTTTGTTATGAGATTTACTCTGACCTTGAGCTAGACATCCAAATATTATCCAGCTTTTTGGTGTATGCACATCACCAACTTTTCCAGCTCTTATATTCCATGGTTAGTGTATAATTTTTCCTCTTTTAGTTTAGCTCATTTACTTCCAGGAAGTGCCAACTCTGAACAACTCATGTATGATGATCATCATTTTGTGAAACAAGCATCAAGTGTAAAAGAGGTTCTTCTCTTCTATCTTCAAATAGTGAGGCATCACCTGTTGATCTGTTCATCTTGCTGAATGTCTCTAGCACAATGATTTGCAGGTATATAGATCATCTCAAGACTTAGACCACTGAAACATTAACCTGTGTCAGTCCATAGCAAAGTATCTAACCAAACAAGATTGGATTCACCACCTAGATCATGATGATAATGATAAAGTGAGTGAAATACCCTTCTCTGCTGAATAGCTCTATGACAACCTTGAAGATGCCATTTATAACACCTAGACAATATTTCAATGAGCAAGGAAGGGTCATCCTCAATGATCTCAGTTTTGGTAATTATTTCTTCTATCCTTTCACACTGACTCTAGGCTATTCTGATGTCTATGTACTTGATGAAGATGGACGAGATCATAAATTTAATGCAGCACAGCTAGAGCACCTGCTGCAAAGGTCTACAAAGCTAGAGAGAGCAGATCTCTGGCATATTCTTAAGAGTTTACACCATATATTAGGACAGAATGGGTCAATCCATGATTGGAGATATCCCCAGGAGTGTTGCGACTATCCAGGTTACTCTAAATTAGGGAGAGTGGTGGTAGATTTAGAGGAATGGACTTTAAGCTGGCAGACAAACTTAGGGCAGACAGGTTCACAATGTTTAAGGTCAGCTGCCCATCCATTGCATTTTGTTACTTATCTTATTAGCATGTTTTGATTCATTTAACTTTTTTCCAAAAAGAAAATCAACAGCTGGTTATCAAAGCTTTCTATTACCAAATCAGTCATATTACTTTGAACTACATCACAGAAAACCTTCTCATCCAGAGAATACTTATCAGCTTATCTTTTCATGGCTTGTGCAGAGATTACTGCAATCAAATTATCATGAATATATAGAATTCAGTGAAGGTGATTGCAATACTATTAAAATGAAATATCTACCTGATATATGGATATAGAGTTGGAATTCTGGATTAGCATCTGTCCTCATAAAAACCACTTGCCAAACCATATAGTGGGAGTTGCCTCATTGTCAATTATATGCAAGGCACCTGTTATCACTTCACAATCACCACCCAGGATGTCATGGCCATTCAGCTTTGTTATAGATGGGGTTCCAATGTCTCTCAAAGAAGTAGAAGAAATGTTTCAAGTCAGCATTAGCATGGGCTGTCAGGTTGATCTTTATGAGATGTGGAGATATGATGCTGGTTTCCCACATATACCTGAATTGAGTGCTATGTGTGGTTTTGATCCTGCTCTGGATGGAGCAGACATATGCAGTTATTTCAATTTATTTCCTTTTGAAATATTTGATGAAGACAACACCAATTTGGACAACCTTGCTGCCATTGGTGAGTGGTTCTATCACTTACAATTAAACTAGCTTATGATTGAACTTAGAAAAAACTCCAATGAGTGACAATATTGAAATCCTCAATCTATTTGAATCTGACACTGATGATTCAGAAGGTTAGCATCTAATTAAATCTTACCTTATACTATTGTCTTATTTTTGTGATATAAAGGTGAGAAAACAGGGGACCAGGTCTTGTGGGCAAGTGATAGTATTTACTCTGTTAAAGATATTGACTTTAATTTTCCTACTGGTAAGTATACTAATATACATGACTCCATTTATTGGCTAACTGATTTCAAGAAGATATTGGATCATCTTTCCCAAATGCCACTATTGCAAATATCCTGCCACACTTTGACTCTGAAGATCCACATCCTCAGAACTTGCTGCCACTGGTAAAGGACTCTCAGACTGAGCATGGACCTGACCGAAAGGGAAAACGCAAAGCAACTAGTGAAGAATTACAGCAGATTAGAGATGAAGAAGAGAGGTTTCACCATGATTCATATTTTGGCCAATATAATGAAGAGATTTCACAAAACCCAGTGTCTACAGAGACAATCATATGCAACTTGAAGTTGGCCAATCAATTCATAGGCCAAATTCTGACAAGTAGTGACTGGAACAATTGGGAGGGTGGCTATGCTACTGAGGTCATCAACCACAGCACCACTATAGTGCCATCAGAGGGGGCTAGCTTTCCTGTTCCATCTGGTAGTCATGCATCAGGCAGTGCATCTATCTCTGAAACATCAGAATATTCAGAAGCATTTCCAGTACAGTGGTTAGACTATCCCTGTGTAGAACTCCCATCTCTGAACAACTGGCATGAGAGTGACTCCAATGCCTGGGAAACTGGTAGTGCTGCTACTATCAGCAGAGGTGTTGGTATACTGTCACTTGATAGTGCAGCTGCAACTCCTTCACCCAGTTACATGTCCAGCAGGGCATCTGAAACAGATCCCAGCCCAGTTGCAGATCCCTCACATATCTTAGATCATCCAAATTCATCAACTGCTCTTCCACCAGCCAAGCGCATGCGAACCAGTTACAATCCACCACCACGGCCAGTGAAAGTAGGCATAAAAAACATCACATGGACTGATGATGTGACTGCCAAAATGTGTGCCATCATCAGTGAGGTGATGGGTTCAGCAGCAGATGAGGTCACTATGCTGCCATCATTCTATGCCATCCAAGAGGGTGGCAGAAATGGCATTCCTTTTGCATATTTCATTGCACCTAGTATTAACTGGGCACGGTGGTTTTGCACAGTGTGGAATCGGACAGTCATCAGTACTGTATGGTGGGATTCTGAAGCATTTTATGAGATCTTGTAGCAAAAAGAGGTCATGGATGGGTAATTTACATTCAGATGGAACCTGGTAGAATGAAGTTTTTGATGGAGAATGGACATTGTATGCTGTAGATGGACAATATGAATGATATTTATATACCCACATCATGGGACAAGACATTATAAACTATTATTGTACCCCAGAGTATGAGACTGCTTCCATCACCTCTTACAGTTGACCATTTAGTGACATGTATGTATATACAGTCAACTATCTCACAATGCATATGATCGGGAGACACCCAAACTGTATGCATTATGGGAAATATGCATCTTCACATGTCACATTGTGTGACTTCAAAGTAACACCCTGCATATCCTGTGCATTCTGTGACCCTACCATTTGTGTCTGGAGTTAGACCAGAGTAACAATTGTACTTTTGTGTGAATTAGAGATTTTCACGATTGCGTACCCGGATACATCCGCATCCGTGACCACAGGTACCTATGGCCAAAGGTCCATACCCATCATCTGTGGCAACATCCATGCCACAGATGATCCGACCCATACCATAGGTACCTGTATCCATGGCAGGTACCTGCACCTACCCAGATACATACAGGTACCTGCAGGTATTTGCACGAGTACCTGTATCATACTCATCCAATTTTCACTAAATAAACTACACTATGCATGTAACTAGCCCTACATGCCTACATGGTGAATGAGGAGGAGTAGAGAGTGACCTACAGTTATGGTGACACTGACGGAGCAAGGAGAAACGGAACTGGGATGTGCTGGAGTCATCTGAAAGGCATTGAAGAGGGCTTTCAAATGCTCCAACAATCGAGAGAAACGGTCAAAAAGCGACGAAGATATGGACCAAACAAAATGATGGCTAAATCGGACAGTGATGGCAATGATAAGAGGGCAGCACCGTGAGATGGTAATGGATAAGGGACACTAAGGGGGGTTCAGAAAGTATCAAAATAGAGCTTTCAGACGGTACCAGGCATGTAGGGAAGCACCCATCTGAACCCAAGATAGCTTGAATATGCTCTCCATCCTTTGTCAAAACAATGATCCCTTCATAACTCCGCAACAATGTGGCCGATTTTACCGAGTAGAGGGTCGTTTTGAAGCCATATGCCAGGGCATTCCAACGCTTCCAGCCGCGAGAAAAACGGGTGAAAACTGAAGGAGAAATTGTCGTGACAAGATGTTGATCTGAGCTTATGAGCAAGAAGTATAGTCTGTGGACATGTGAGAGTTAAAAGTTGAGCTCTAGGCCCAAGGGCTGAGGTGAAATGACTGAGAGAGCCATTACTGGACACTAGGAGGATCCACGAGAGGGCAAGGTGGTGGGATAAGAGAGTATTCCAGTTGCACAGGTACCTGTGATAGGTACCTGTCACATCCAGAGCCATACCTGCCATCTGCACAACACCCAGGTGTCACGGATACTGTGACATCTGCGGATGCTCACCTGCCAGATATAGATGCTGGTTAATCCGCAGGTACTCATCAAATAACCGGCAATCATGAAGATCTTTAGTGTGAATACTTATGATTTTAGCATGAATGTTACAGTAATCAACTGGTCTTCTGTACACCACTACTCCTTTGTACACTCTATAGAACATCATTCCTCCCTATTCTCAGGCAATGTTAGGACTTAAAATTAAGTATAAAGTGTATGCATCAAATTGAGATACTTTTTAGGCCTGTACATGTACTGCATGAATTGTGGTGGGCCTCCAAAGTAGGGCCACGCACCATTGCCATATAGTATGGCTTTCAGTAACCATTATACAGAAGATGTACTGAAGCTGAAAGTGCCCTACTAACCATTTGTATGGTACAGTATACAGCTGTTCCATTGCCATCAAGAGCCCCTACAGATGGCCATGCAACATTGTAATACAGCTTGTTGTATCAGACTGTTAATCTTATCTAAAACTTTTTTTAGAGCAATCATATCATGCAAAATGGCACCATGCACCTATTACCCAATCCTAATTTTACCATTTCATTGCTCTATTTCACAATTTGATTACTCACGTTTGTCTGACAGGGTCTCATCAATTCTCATTCGCATTCAGGGCTGCGCACACAACTTTCCCTTAAGTATGGGATGCCTCTGACCTAGTTCAACTTGATTGTTTAGGTCCATTTTATGGTTCTTTTGTGATCTTGGGCACATCTGACTTGCCTTTCGCTCTAAGTTCTGTTATTTTTGGACTTCAGTTATCTTCGTTGTCTTTCAAACCATCAAGCCATGCTGAAAGTTCTCTCTGGTAAGTCTATACAATTAAATTCATTTTATACTTGGGTACACAGTTGTCAATGGTTATAGATGGCTGTAAGGCACCCATACTGACACCAACAAGGCTTTTGAAATGACTATATGGTACAGTGTACAGATAATTCCATGACCATCTGGGACCATGGCTTTATGGCCATATACCATATACCATACAGTGCATAGCCCTACTCTAAAGTCAGAGCTCAGAATATATTATATAAGACCATTCATTTGTACACCTGTAAATCACTCACTGGGCCTTGGCATAGTCTCATATCCACCTATAAAAGTGATATCTCTTTTTTCTCACTAGCACTTGGAGGAATTGTTCTGAGCCACATTTTGTAGAGATTGAAAATGGGGGCAGAGATATCACTAATATGTCTGGTGCATTTAGTTGGAAAAACATGCATCCTGTCACAGTGATATTTTTTCTTATGATCTTTGTATTACCTACATGTCATGATAACCAAAATAGGACTGGCGGTGCCAATCCCAATGTGCAATTCTTCTCAATACCTGTCCCTTTTCATGGCCCTGCAGCTGACCAAACTTTTATACCCAATCAATGATAGACAGAGAGTGATCCATCTGATGATAGTGATGACTCTCTCTCAACCAAGAGCTCTGAATCTGAGGAAGAATCTTCTCCTCTGGCTCCTCATTCATCTCAGGCATTTGAAGAACCCAACGAGGATTCTGAAGATCTGGCTAACATGCAGAAGGTCCAGAATGTTATACTCTACATGCAAAGCTTGGGACTGGATCTCCCAACATTCCTAGATGCAATCAGCTGGGGAAGCCATGCTTGCACGCTTGATGGAGATATCAAAGCAGCCCGGACACTTCTCATGAATAGCAGACAACTCAAGAATATCCTGCAGAGATGGTGGGAACCCCCTACTTATGTATCCCAAGATTGAAAGGCCAGTAAGGTCATGGCTGGTTTCATGCAGGACTCACTCAGAAACCTCCTGAGTAGGCAATTGGAGTCATTAGTTGAGTTTTTCAGATCACCTGCAAGAGTGGACATCACAGAGGAGGTTTTAACAAGCATTGACTTTGCTCAACTTTGAGGGAAGATTGAAGAACATGCACCAAACCTTTGGAAGCTTTTACAGTCAAGTACTGGTCAATGAGACAGCACCATTCAATGAGCTGTGAAAGAACCTCAAAACCATGTTGACAATCTTCTTTACAAGAGTAATTTCCAGTGCCGATTCTCAATACTGGTCTTGGATTCTTCTATTGCACTAATACTGACTTCCTTTTGCTATTTATACAGTGTTAGGGAGTACAAGGCCATTATACTGAGCAGGAAACACGTCTACAGGCTGCCCAAGCCACACCCTCAGGCCCTATACCATGTTGCAACTGTGTCTGATAGTCAACCAGTACCTCCTGCATGTCCAGTACTTCAACATCCACCATCTGCACAACTGGGACCACCTGAAGCCATATTGGCATCAGAATCTGAGGCTGAAGGTTCTTGTGCTGAGTCACTTGCTAACAGTGGTCCAAGGCAGTCTTCTCAGGCCAAAAAAGTGGTCAAAAGGTAATATCTTATATTGAAGACATGCTCTGTATGTGAAGCATGAGTTGGGAGTTTGCTGGAATGCAGCTGTGAAGGTTGACATGGTGGAAATGGTGAGACAACGATGGTTGGGCTTCTTTTTGAAATTCAATTGCTGGTTGACCTGGTTCCATGCTTTTGCTGGAATCTGACTCTCCCAATGAAAAAATTCATACCATGGAATTAGGAATAGGAATAATTCTTAAATGTACATAGACTAATAGCTCAGATGTTTTACTCACTATATGCAACAATTTCAAGGTAGTTTTTGTTATCTATAAGGGCAGGGGTTTCAAAATGCTGGCTTGATCCATTACTTGATCAGGCACAGTACTCCCATCACATGTACTCTGCTTTACAGGTAGAGGTTTATACACTCTCCAGTGACACTGATGATGGCAAAGAAGCAGCAGGGGAGGAAATCAGCACTGAAGATAAGCAATCTGATTAGATCATGATTACATATAATTACTATATTTGAATTTGCCGATAGATTGCCAGTGTGATGTGACATGTCTCATTGAGTGGTAATCATGCGATAAGGAGATTTCACACTGATGTTCTCCAGCATGAAGGGTTTTGGCTCATATCCCAACTGTATTTTTTGCCATTATGTTCTTACCATAGCTTGCCTTATGCTACTAACAGCTGAGGTAAGGAACCACTTTTTTTCACCCTCACCAATGAGAAGAATGGAGAGATCCTGTGAAGGTATTCAATTTCTACAAATATTCCTTGACTCAATTACCTGACATTGTTCCCACAGATTGTCTTGATGATCATTGCAATGTTATCTTATACATGCTTGCATCATCATAATCTTCTCCAGAAGGTGTTTGCTGTCTACTTCAAATTTTGTGGACTATTAGCCAAGGCTTTCGATGCACTTCACACACTGGGAGTAACCATGAGCCACAAGTAGACTGCAAATGCAGTGGATTGAATATCTGCAAAGGCTATGTCTGAAGTCATCATGATGTTAGCACTGTATTAGTGGTTGATATCTTACAACGATCTTAATATTCCATTTTGTGTCTTCTCACAGTGACTGGATAATCACAGAGAATTTGGAAACAGCTGTGCAGCAACCATATACATCAAGAAAAATACAATCCCACTATCTCCAGATGCGAATTTCTCCCTACAAGTTGCTCAATCCCATGGTATCCATACTCCCATCACTGTCATAGACATCTATGAGCTGGCAGTCAGAGACTCTGCCATCATACAAGCCCAAATGAACTACTGTTAAGCCTGGACTCAGGTATAACAAATGAGCGAAAACTAAAGGGTTGTATCGTGTTCGTACAGTCACCCAAGAGTTGCATTGTTGCTATAGCCAAGCGGTGTAACACTTAGTCATGGAGACGTGGGGATAAGTCCGGTATGTATAAACTTAGCTCAAAGCTAGGATTACAGGATGTAAGACTAGCTACTTATATATGGTTCATGTGGTTCTAAATATAGATGTGTCCATGTGTCAAGTCGTGCGTAAACCTGTCAGCGTCCATGCGGTCATAGTAGAAATGTTGAAGTCATATGATATGGTGGTGGCGACTGGTCTGGGAGCCAATGGATAAGATTGAGATTAGCAAGGCACCAAAGATAAGATAGGCGCTGAAGATAAGATAAGGAAAAATTGTAACATTACCCCCTCGTTAAGGCAGGTGTCCCGACTGCCCTATGGCTCATCGTTGTTTGAGTTGCTGTGTGAACTATTCCAATACTCTTCAATGAGAGGGCCCCAGATGTTCATGTCTGGGTCCCGTACCCATCTCTGTTTTCCGTCGAGTCGTTGTGCGAGGTAACAGCAAGCGCGATCTTCATATTTGAAGTCGAGGATCATGGTAATGCACTTGTTTTCATTGGGAGTTATGATTTGTGTGACATCCATCCTTCTGACATCACTTGTTCGCTTCTCGTATTCTTCTATCGCTTCTTGGGCATTGCCCATCTCTGAATTGCGAACCCATGAATTGTGCTTGTGAGTCCATCCCTTCCACTTGATGAAGTAGTCGGTGACTTTATAGGATTTCTTGCCTTGGCCTCCATGGATTGTGCAAGGGTGAGAGTCAAGAACTTCCTCGATCTCGTGTTCTTCTTCGCCATCAATTAGGTCAGGAGGTGGCAGAGGTGGGGATTCCTGATTAGGGAATGCCGGCGGCACGTACGGAGTCAGGAGTTTCTCATTGAAGTGCAGGTGGATCTTCCAGTGAGGTGGGAGCTTCAGCTTGTAAGCGGTGATCCCAGCCTTGTCGAGAATCGTGAAGGGGCCAACACGTTTATTGTCAAGCTTCTTGGGTCATGGGAGATGGAGGTTGGTGGCGTCCAACCATACCTTGTCACCAATTTGATAGTCATGAGAGCTGCGCTTTTTCTTGTCGTACTGTGTCTTCATGTTGTCGGCAGCCTTTTCGAGTGCTTCGTGAGTCTCCTTGTGAATCTGGGACATGGTCGTGGAAAATTCTGCCACTGCAGGGTTCGTGAACGGTGATGATCTAGGAGAGTTGGGGAGAATCCATGGGTTGCGTCCATAGGGTACCATGAATGGGCTCTTGCCTGTCGCGCTGTGAACCCGGTTGTTGTGGGCAAACTCAGCGAGTGGGAGCCAGTCACTCCAATTGGTCTGTTGGTAGTTAACAAAGATGCGGAGATATTTCTCGACTTCTTAGTTAACATGCTTGGTTTGTCTGTCGGTCTGCGGGTGGAATGCCATTGACATGTTTGGCATGATGTCGAGCATTCTATAGAGTTCCTTCATGAATTGCGAGATGAACTGCGGTCCCCTGTTGGAGATTACCATTGTTGGCATTCCGTGTCGTGTGTAGACGTGGTCGCGGAGGATTCAGGCCCATCCCTCGGCTGAGAGTTTGACGTTACAGGCAACGGGAATGATGGCTTTTGAGAATCAGTCAATGATCATGAGGAGAGCATCATGTCCGTTCAAGCTCGGTAATCTGGTGACCATGTCCACCAAGATGTGGGTCCATGGTCCTTCTGGGACTGCATTCGGGTTGAGCGGAGCTGCGTTGGCTTGCATGCTCGACTTTGTTTGTTGACAAACCTCGCATCCTTTGATATAGGCGTCAACTGTCTTCTTCATCTTTGGCCACCAGTATTCTCTGAGAGCTAGCTCCATCATTTTTGCGATGCCCAGATGTCTGGCGAGAACGTGATCATGGCATTGTGCAATAATCTCGCCTTGAAGAGAGGCTTTGCGGGGAACGTAGATTCATCTGTCATAGTGCAAGAGCCTGCCTTGGCAGGAGACTCCTCGTTTGTGAGCAAGGGATGTCTTGATCCCTTCATCCCATAGCTCCTCCTGGCATGTGGCGTCTTCTATCTTCACATGGGTTTCGGAGGTTGTGGGCATGATGAGCGCTCTGAAGTGAGCGGGCTGGAGGATGACAACGTCATCGTTATCCTCCTTCCCTTGGTCATGGTCATCACGGCGGGATAGCAGGTCAGCCTTCTTATTGAGTGCGCCGGATTTGTGTCGAAGAACAAAGTGGTACTTGGCCAACTCTGTTACCCATCATGCTTGGTGTCGGTTCAGTTTCTGCGGTTTACGGAAGTGTTGGAGGTTTTGGTGATCCGTCCAGATTTCCACATCTTCAGTGGCACCCATGAGGTAGTGGCGCCATTCGTCGAGTGCGAGCATGATTGCGAGTAGTTCTTTGTCGTAGATCTCATAGTTCCGTTCGGTGGCGGTGAGGGACTTCGACATGAAGGCAACTGGGCACCATCTTCCGTTCTGCTTCTGACTGAGCACTGCACCTATGGCACCCTCACTGGTGTCCGCTTCAACCATGAAGGGGTTGATTTCATTCGGGATGGCGAGGATGACATCCTCAGCCATGCGCCTCTTCAACTCGGCAAAGGCTTAATCCTGTGTGGATCCCCATTTCCATTCTGTGTTTCTGGTAAGGGCAGTGAGTGCTTTTACGACCTTCGAGTAGTTCTTGATGAACTTTCAGTAGAAATTGGTGAAGCCTAGGAACGACTGTAGCTCCCGCTTCTTCGTCGGGGTCAGCCATTCGGCAATTCCTGCGATCTTGATGGGGTCCATCTGGATAGAGTCTTCGGAGATGATCACCCCGAGGTATTCGGTCTCCAACACCTCAAATTTGCACTTCTCCACCTTAAGGAAGAGTTTATTCTCTCATAGGTGTTGGAGAACATGCTGTATGACCTTCCGGTGCTCCTTCAGATCCTTGGAGAAGATCAGAATGTCGTCGAGATAGATGGTTACCTTGCCTTCAGCAATGAGGTTGCGAAAGATGTCATTCATCATCCATTGGAATGTAGCAGGCGAATTGGTGAGCCCGAAGAACATGATGGTGGGTTCAAAGAGACCTTGGTTGGTTCAAAATGCTGCCTTCTCTTTGTCTCCCTCTTTGATTCGGACATTGTTGTATCCCCAACGGACGTCGAGCTTCGTGAAGTATCTGGCCCTGCATAGCTTGTCAATGAGCTCTGAAATAAGAGGAAGTGGGTATCGGTTCTTGATCATCATTTCATTTAGCTTGCAGTAGTCCTGGACTGGGTGCAGCATGCCATCTTTTTTCTTGACGAAGAAGAAAGGGGAGGCAAACGGAGATTTGGAGGGTCGGATACGTCCAGACTCCAAGTTCTCATCGAGGAACTTGTCGAGTTGTTCTTGCTTGTTTCAATTCAGGGGATAGACCTTACAGTCTAGCGTTGATCTGGCATTGGGAGTGAGTTTGATGGCATGGTCCCAGGGTTTTCTTTCGGGAAGTTCGTCGAAGTTCTCCTTAGAGAACAGGTTGTGGAAGGAATAGTAATGTGCTGGTATCATTTCTTCAAAGGCCCTCTTTGGCCTGTTGGCATTGGCGGCAGCCGCCAGTTCGTTGGTGTGATGCATGGTGCGGATGATTAGTTCCTCCTCCATGCATATGGTGAGGATAGTGTCCCCGTCTTCTAGTTCTTCATCCCACTTGTCGTCGGGATCCACGTCGGGTAGGTCAAACCAATTGCTGGTGCACTGGCACCGACCAAAGATGATCGACTGCGTCTTCCAGTTGACTGAAAGGTTGTGATGCTTCAGCCAGTCGTGGCCTAGGTAGACGTCCTTCTTGCCTAAGTTCGTGACTGCCAGGTCGATGCACTCAACGTGGGACCCAATCATCATTCTGAGTTCCACGAACTCCGTGATGTCTCCACCTGCATTCCACGTTCCATCGGCATTGTACACGGGGATGGGGACTAGGACCTTGCAGGTATCGAGTTGGTGCTTCTCGACAAAGCTTCAGTTGATCACACTGCTGGTACAGCCACTATCGAGCAGACCCCAGGTGGTTAGGGTTACATTGCTGGTGACGGGACTTAGAGTGAGTGGGACTATGAAGTCGCTCTTCATGCTCTCTTGTCAGTGAATGATGTGCGGTGGTTTGTGAAGCTCATAGAGTTGTTCCTGGGCAGGCTCCCCCTCAAGTCTGAGTTCAGTGAGGAGTTTGTCAGTCAGTTCAGCTGCCTTGTCACAGTGTATCCACATGGCGAGGGCAGCGCGGGCCGCATTGTCGTTTGGGGCTTTGCGGATGGCGTGGAGCATCCAGTCGACCTTGAAGGGTCTCATCCATTGGTGCGGGACCTCTTGAACCTTCACACCAGCCGCAGAGGGCATAGCTACCGTTGGTGAGGTCACCTTGTTTGTTCTAACGCAAGTCGGGGCCACTCCCTCATGAGGGAGTGGCCACTTCAGAGGATTTGGTGATTCGGGTGGCATTGGGAGTGCGTTGATGCGCCTCGTAGATATTGTTGGTTCCTTGATGATACTTCTTCAGAATGACGTATCCTCCTCCTCCTCAGGTATCTCTATCATGGTTACCTTATGCCCCCTCTCTACTGCCTGGGCACTAGCGGCTTCCTGTCCTATGGCATTCTTGGTCAGGGCCATTGCACATCCAACGGTTCTTGTCTCGTGAGTTTCGCTGTGGTGTCCTGGGGAGTCAGTGGGTCAGGAAACACGAGATTTATGAGCATCATTTGGGAGAACAATGGACTCGACTTGTGCTGAATGAACTGTCTTACCAGCCCAGTCTGCTGCTCCCATTCCTGCTGAATCACTTGGTACTTCCCTTTAGGGTCCTGCAGGGCAGGAAGTGGTCCTAATGATGTCAGCTTGGTCCTTGCCCTGCGTCATTGGTTCAGTGGAGGATTCCTTTGTCGGCGTCCTTGCCGACTCCCCTGCATCCTTTGCTAGTGCAGACACTGCGAACACTCTGCGGTTGTGCGAAGAGGCATCATCAGAGCTCGCATCAGATGCTTGCTCCATCTAACCCGGTTGTGCATTTGTCACTGCAGCGGTCTCCAGGGGAGAGGGCCTCAACTGGTGTGGCGCCGTTAAGGTGAGTAGCGATGTGGTGGTCACCTTGTCATTCGAGACTTTCGCTCACAGTGAGCTACTTGTCGGATGTTTAGCTGGTTGCGCGAGCCTGGGGACGGTGGCCCTGGTATCTAGAGGGAGATCAGCTATGTCCCAAAGGACGTCATAGCGGTTTGTTGATTCTGGTACTGGTGAAATAGAAGTCACAAAATGGTGCATAGGCCGTGTATTTGAAGTCATGTGAACCCACCCCTCAGCAGGGGGTATATCTGAATGCACAGTAAATAAAGTGTCTGTATGTGATATAAAAGTGTCAGACCGGCTGACAGGGAGAGAGAGTTCACCAGTGCATAAGTCCTTGGTCGTCGTAGCGGAATCGGACGCCCGACGACCTACTCTTTTACTTCTTCAATCTTTGTGTCCTCGGAGAGCGGCACCTCCGCCGTTGCTACTGCATGTACCTTTTCTCCTTTATGCGGGCAATCTTTACTCAGATGCCCCTTCTCGTCGCATCAGAAACAACGCCCTTTGTCATGCTGTTTCTGCTTCTTGGCATCAATCTGCATGGGCTCTCCTTGGCTGCCAAACGTCGTCCCTTCCCTGGCTACCCATCGTCCTCCCGAGTCGCAACCTCCGCTATGGTTTGTTGGTTTTCCCAACAAGGAACTTGACGTGCCACCTATAGGTTTCTTGCTATTGATGGCGGTAATCTGCTTCTGGTTCCCCAGAGGTCACTTGTTGGACCTCTGCTCCATCCCGTGTGTCTGTCTGTAGACATCCTGCTTCTGGCGCTCTTCGTACATGCGGAGAATGTGGTCCTTCCACTGCGGATACGTGCGGGGTACTCCTATTCTGATGTTGGCGATGATGTGGGCATAGCCTTGGGGTATGCCTTGTTGGATGGTGTGCATGAGTATGCTTCGGTCAGATTCATCATCGCAGCGGTTAGCTAGCTTGGCCTCCCTCTCCAACTTCCGGAAGTAGACGTGGGTGGGGTCATTTCCCATCTTCATCTCCCTCATCCGCTTCTCGTGGACCTCCTCGATGGCGGGGTCACGGAACTCTTTGTGGAAGAGGTCGATGAATGTGCTCCAGCACAGATATCGATAGCACGGTCCGGCAGTGTCATCTTCATCGTCATCGGGGGGTATGTACCAGTAGGAGTCGCGGAGGTGAACCCACCAGTCTTGGGCGGGTCCGGGTTCGAGGAGGGTGGTGGTGAGAACCACCATCTGGGAATCGAAGGTGAAGTGCTGCCGAAACATTGACACACTCTGAAAGCGTTTACGCATGTAATTTTGCGATTTGTACAAATAAGTACAGGCTACAACATCCAGATACTAAGGCACCAAGAAACACAACAGAGTGTGAGGTTTATAATGCCTGTAATGAGATTACCAGAGTAAAGCTGGGTGGAGTGCATGACTTAACCTAAGAATGGTACTAGAAAGGCTGCACTAGGTATGAAGTCCCAGCGCTTGACACTAAGTGCTCTGACAGGGCATAATACGTGCATGCTAAGAATAGAGCAGGACACGCTTGTGAGATAATTAAGACTTCACGCAACATTGATCTATGACGTGCAAGGTCCGGGGGATCCGGAGCTTAGAGATTAGACTTGGTGATGTCAGAACGTGAGTAAATCCGAAGTATCTGACTTCGGCTGATGCGCGCGAAGCCTAGACAAGGAGCTCATTGCCTTCACTATGATAGAATTCCCTCAGAGAATATTATGAAGTGAAATAAGAGTCGCGCACGAGGCTGCAACTCCGAGGAGATAGCAACCGATGTCAGTACACATGTAATAGCGATGTTAACCGATGTCGCAATGCTCAGAGACAGGATCTGGCCCCGAGCTGGACTCCTGAGTCAACGCCAAGCTATGGCGTGATAATTGTGACACGTGTGGGATGCAGGCAAAAGAGCTCGGCAACCTAAATGATACTAAAAATGGTACTGCTAATTTGTAGGACATAGAATAGATAAATAGCGCAGTGTAATTGTAGTGTACAAGTTTTTATGGTCCAAATAGACAGAAATAATTAAGGTGTGTAATAGCAGAAAATGCATTGTGTATAACACCAAAATCAGCTATATTTTCAGCTGCAACCACAAATTGATCTATATGTTTTTATCTAACACAAATCAAAATATATTTGCATCATTACAACACAAAAAAGATGTATATAGTATACTATGACTCATTCTGTATCTAATAGCTGTAAAATGTCACACATCATTGTAAATGCCTGAACCTGTGTGTAGTATTTGTACATCTATGAATTTGACTGTGAACACTCATGCTGTAAGCAAAAATGTGTGACACAAAATGTGACAATACTAAAGTGTCTGCGACGCAAATGACCAAAATTAAAGTGTGTGCGAAACAAATCGCCCAATCAAACTGGACTGTGAGACATTTGGGCACAGCACATCTTTGTGTGCTTCATAATCACGTTATCACCTTACCATGCATCCAAATAATCATATTATTACTTGTACTGTGTGTTCATAATTATATTGTTTAGTCACACTGACACAACAGGAAGTGGTCAGAATTGGTGTGGCACACCTTTCAAATGTATCAGGATTCAGACTGCAACTTTATCTTTCAGACTTAGCAGTTTTCGAGCAGTACTACAGTTTTCCATGAAT
Organism: Armillaria cepistipes; assembly: GCA_900157415.1. Lineage (NCBI taxonomy): Eukaryota > Fungi > Basidiomycota > Agaricomycetes > Agaricales > Physalacriaceae > Armillaria > Armillaria cepistipes. The sequence continues at coordinate 71,548 of FTRY01000054.1, forward strand.
TCTGGAGTTTGCTGAGCTCACCCAAAATGGCTGGCTGTACACCATATTTTCATCGTTTGACGGTCCCAAGACCTTTCTATGGCCTGGATATATTATATACAGTAAGCATACTGCTGAAATTACTTAGATATACACAATTTATGCAACACTACTTGCTCAAAGGGGAGATAAAGGCAAAAGAAGTCATTGGAATGACCAAAATTCGCTGTTTTTGAAGAGTATATGATCTACCGTACATCCAAATCTGAATATAATGACCAAAGTAGGGTAGCTAACATTATTTAAAAATAGTATGTTTCAATAAATGTGCCTGCCCTGAAAGAGATATACCATGAAAGCTCTGAGGATGCAAAACGAGCATGCAGAAATTCCAGTTTCAACCAGTTTCAGTTAAAGCAAAGAAGTGGGTAACGAACTACTTAGCGGTGGATCAGGGTGGATCAGACAGGTAGGTTGGCTACTAGAAGGCACATTAAAGTATATACAACAGAAATTACACTGATACAGGAAGTATTGAAGTACATATACATGATATATGCTTCAAAAAGTACAAAATGCGGGGTAAATCTGAATAAATGGCTATTATCAGGGTCTATTGGTATGAAATATTGGGTATTATTACAGGAATATGTTATACATGCACATATAATGTATTCCTGTTCATTTCTGGGGTCTCGGAATGCATGCATCAAGTAGTAGATGCATTCCGAGGATGCATTGAGCTAGTTTGATCGTCCTGGACCATAAGTCCGCACAGTGATTGAGTGGTTGTGTGTCTTCTTTTTTACTCTTTCACCACCACCTTGCCTTGCCTCCGCCCTCGTATTGCATGAAAATTGTGCTCTCTTTCAATATAAAAGGTATGTTTCATTTATTTGATTACTTCTAATTGCTTTTTAGTTGTTTTCTGTGCATCCGGTGGCCCCAAGAGCCCCGGATAACATGCATCTCACCCCCACCACCAGGGTAAGCCCTCGAACGAGGCCTCCTCATGCGCCACCCCCCAACAACTAGCACAATATCCCCACCATTGACGGCGGTGATGACGATTGCCCATGCCTGGCCACAGCCACGAAATACAGCCTCCCATCCCCATCCTGGCCAACCTACCACCTCCCACATTGAGATCGGTGCCAATCGCTGCCATCCACAACTTCTGCACACCCCAAGAGTGTGTAGTATGTCCGGGGATTCGACATCGGCCATCATCTCAGTGCGGGAGGCACTACGCAAGGTGAAACTGGCCATGAAGACGAGGACCAAGATGACGAGGACGAGGACAATGACGATGGGGGCAGGGACAGTTATGCTCTGTGGCAGTGCTATGGGTAGATCCAGAGGAGGGATGCTGGGGAAGGAGAGCACAGAGGGAGCACGCTAGAAGGTGGGAGATGTCGACGAGGAAGGCGGGATGGAGATCAGGATGCCAATGACGACCAAGCCTTTTTAGGCATCGAAGGAGGACTTGAGAGTGCAACGATTGCGCCCACAACCATTCCAGTACGACCACTACCCCGCCCACCGCTCCCCGCCCCGCCAAAATCCAATAATGGGCTCCCGCATGCCTTGCAGCTCTCCCAACCACCCAACATTTGTGTACCCCCCATTTTCTGGGTGGGGGAACATGAATATGATATGTGCCAGGTCACCTGATGCCCCGATCGTCGTGCGTTGCTGCCACATCCCTATCCCCAGCCTTTTCCACCTTATTCTTGCCTCTACCTCCTGCCCACCGCTGCAAGGGCCTCACCACCCCTGTTTTTGGCATCGGGGAATCCAGTGGTGAGGTCCGTTTCCCTCCCCACCCTTTCCATCATTGTAAAAAAGAAAACCTGGGTTGCAAAAAACCAAATGAATGCATGCTATGCATGAAAGACCTAATGGACACCCTACCGAGAAAGTGGGATCCGAGATATATGCAACCAGAAGACTACGAGGAGGGTCCAAAAGATCTAGAAGTTGGCATTGAATTTGACAGAAGAGTGACTATCGAAGGATTGATAGCAGACAGCTTCAGGATTTTCACTGAAGGAGATGTATGCAACAACCTACCAGACCTGCACCTATGTGCCCAGTCAAGAGAGGGCATCCAGGCAACAATGAGTGGATGGTGCAGAGTTGATGACGACTGTAAGACAAGATTGGGTGCGGGAATCTTCTCAACGGGAGAGTTCTGAATGAGAGAGTCTGTTGAAATTCTGAAGTCCCTGCCACAGACGCTGCAAGTTGGACACATGGTGGCACTAAAAGAACTAGCAACCAAATCCAATATAAGATTACCCCTTCATAATAAAATGAGCTCAAAATACGTACTGCATAATCTCTTGCTATCATTCAAGAAAAACGAGGATGCAGGCTTCATAGGTGTCTCAAATAAAGAAATTATACAGGTGACTATCGCCAGCCTGTGAAGCAGGAAGCAAACAACGATGATAGAGTGGATAAAGAAGGTCAACAGGCACCCAGACCACAATAAAGCTAACAGTTAGTGATTGAAGGGTTAGAAAAGCAACAAGATGACACCATCAAACTGGATATAGACCCCAAGCTTAAAATCACCGAGGCAGCCCTCAACAAGTTATCACAGAATCGAGCTTACAAGGCATTTTGTGAGAGTAAGGTTTGGACACTGAAATGCTGAACAAAAATGGATGCAAATATCAAGCTCACCATTGAAGGAGCTAAAGAATGCTTCAAAATTAATACAACTGAAGCAGAAATCTGGAAATCAATAAGAAGTTGTGATATAGACAGAAGTATGAGATACCTCCTGTGGATGACAATCCATGATGCCTACAGGATAGGAGCAAAGTGGCTGAACTTTGGACCACAATATCACCCCTGCACATACTGCTCTCACTGTAACAACAACATAGAAAACATGTGTCACATATTAACAGAATGCTCATCCCTAGGACAAAAAGAAATTTGGGAACTCACTAAAGAACTACTTGAGCAGTGTGACATACCATGGCGCAACCCTAATATGTCGTCAATCTTGGCATGCACTTCCTCAACCTTCAAGTCCCAGAACAGCCATAGAGAGTATGGGAAAGAATGCTTCTTTAAGATCATGGTCTCATCTTCTGTACAAACCATATGGAATTCACAGTGCGAGAGAGTTATCCAATGAGACAACATTCCCTTCACCCCAGAAGAAATAAGAAACAGATGGATGAAGAAGATCAAACAAAGACTGGAGTTAGACTGCCTAATGACAAAGGAACATTTTGAAAAAAAGGCTCTCTGAAAAGACCTGGTGATACAAACCTGGGCAGGCTCAATCCTTAATGAGCATCAACTTCCCCAAGACTGGACGGAAGTGGGCAGGGTTTTAGTGGGTATGGGGTAACGTTGATAGCCAGGGAGTGCAAGGTAAGTATGGAGACGGTGCAAGTGATAGACGACAATCCCTGGCAGAGTTACAATCCTGAGTCCCACACTACTTAGTGTGTAAAGCATTTCCTCGTGGTTAAACAAATCTATTCTTTTCTTAGTACTAACTATTCATGCTTGGTTTTAATCCCTGGCAAAACTCTTGGCTGCATGTTGGAAGTGACTATGTCACCGGACCACCTCTGCGATAGCCCCAACCAAAAAAATAAAATAAAACTGTGATATCTATACTCCTTCAACACTTTGTTATCCTTCCCAGCTTGCCATGCATCACAATTACTGTATCCCATCATGGCGAGGCACCTTTGATCAACAATCATCCTAAAACAGAATTGCCGCATCACTCAGAAGCACCTAGTTGATGTGCCCATCGGTCATTTAATTAAATGACATGATTGACACAAGTACCCTTCCAGCTACAATAATTACAGCCACAGCAACTACAGACCATGTTTACTAAGGCTGTTACAGTGCCAAGACCTCAAATTACCGTTGACCCAAGTGTACACCTCAGCACAGCAACTGCAGCTCAGTAATCCACAGCTAAACAGCACCTCATGATCTGCTCATTGCTCAATAAAACTACACAGTTTTCATCCATACATGGCAACATTGAGGAGTTGCTGTTACTTTAGAACTACAGAATCCATATGTTTACTATGGCTTTTACAAAGCCAAGGACTTACAGCCTTACTAAGGCTCCAATGAATATTCTATTTATAAAACCATACTTGTAGTATAAAAACTAGGTAGATACTGCATTTTTAGAGCTAGTTCTTACCTAGTTGACCAGTCTATGGCATTACCAGTCAGCTACGGTTACTCCAAGTTATCCATTCCTGCTTGCTTTACTCTTAACGTTGTTGGTTAGCTTTGTTAAATTGCACCAATACACGAAATCTTGCATCAATAACTTGCTTTTGTCTTTTAATGCTGCAACATTGCTTCACTTTCACCACATAGGATTGTTTCATCGCTTTCACCTTCTAAATCACCATTGTTTTCATTGCCCAGTTCAGTATTGCCTCCATGTAGGCCCAGTTCAGCATTGTTCTCCATAGGATCACCCTTGTCTTTATTCTTTCCTAGAAGTCTGCGATATCTAAGACTTCTTCTTCTGTGTCATTGACTATTTTTAATTCTTCATCAATAGGTTCGTACCCTTCCTCCAGATTCGAATATTCTTCATCCCCAGGTTGGAAGTCTTGCCTCGAGAGACCATCTGGTGCATGCCGTTTGCCAGGAATGTGTACTAACATGAAATGAAACATTAGGATCGATTTGATCCACCTATTTATTGTGGCATTGGGAACCTCGTCGGGGTTCCTGTGCATCCCTGCAATATATTTCGCATCCGTTTCCACCACTAATTTCCTGACACCGAATAGCCAGTGTCTGCAAGCGTGCAGTGCACAGAATAATCCATACAGCTCTCTCTTAGGTTGCAAGAAGCGAGCTTCTCGCTCGTTCAGCCCGATTGACCCAAACCTTGCATATCTCCTCCTCTTAGGGTTGTCTGGATCGAGCTGGCAGATATAAAACCCTATAGCTCTGTATGAGGTATCTACACCCAATATTATGGGTGAGTCTATCTCATAATCCAGTGGCATTAACGAGGGGCAGTCTTGCAGTGTGTCTTTCAGCTTCTGCATTGCTTCCTCTTGATCTTTCTCAAAGGTGAAAGGTTCCTTAAGCTGTGTGAGCTTGGTCAATGGTTCCGCTTTCTTTGCATAGTCTCTTATAAATATGCGATGCACTCTGACAGTGCTTAGAAATGAGCAGACATCGCCTAGGTCTTGGCAAGGTCCTCACCTCATGATGATGCCTACCCTATCAGTTTCTGACTTCCTCCCATCGTAAGTGCATCTATGACCGACCACCATAATTTCTGACATGCACAGCACTGCCTGGTGTCCTGAGAATGTGCCTCCCATGTATTTCATGCACTGCATGACTCTATTCACATTCTGGAAGTGCTCTCATATGAATCTTTGTATGCCATCGTTCACAGGGATGGTCTCATAACCCCCATCTTTGGTCTCATAGCAGGTCTTGGTCTGCGTACTGGCACATCATTGATGTATGGTATAGTTACATGTGGAACCTCCTCTTGCAGAATGTAGGTTATGTCATCATGAAAGATGGGTACCGAATTGGTCCATCCTATAGGCAGTGTCACTAGCCATAGTGCCCCAAACAGTGTTTGGAATGTCATCATATCTCTTGACTTCTCATCCAGTGTCCTCTCATCGTATCCTACATATAGATCCAATGTAGCTCCACAAGATCTACTAGCGAAGTGTTCAGCGAGCTCGTCAGTTGCCAGCGGTACCCCCGAGTGCTTTATTGTTACAGTGTTCAAGGGTTCCAGGCTATGTACAAGTCGGAGGCTCTTTCTGTCTTTCTTGACAATGCAGAACCAGCGCAAATAGTATGAGGAGTTCAAAGGCTCGTACATGCCAGCCTGTATCTTCATGTGTATGATGTTACAGACCTCATCAAATATTCCCGGTGGAATTGGTATATTCTTCTGTACCCAGGGTGTATGCTCTATTATTGGGATCGTTACAGGCAGGAAGTATTCCTCCTTGAATGCACCCCTCTCTGTATTGTCCCAGGCAAAACCTGCATTCTGCTCCATCATAAAATGATGCATGAGCTTCCTCTCCTTGGGCCATAGGAATTCTTTCTTATGTACCTTATTGATCTGTTCTTTCCTTTCTTCCATGTACCTCCCAGTTGGTGTGAAGTCTGGAGGCCACTTGCTAAGGGTTGGCATATCTTTTAGGGGATCTCCCTTGATATTTTGCTCAATCCTGAACTCGGAGGGTAGGCCTCCCGTTACTGGCCTCACTTTCTGTGCCACCGGTTTGTACTTTCTCGTTGTGAACACATCTTTGACTGAGCCAACTGGCGGCGGAGTATATGACAGGTCAATCTCCCCATAGAAATATGTTCCAATCCATCTACTTGGATTATCCTCCAGCATCCTGTCAGACTCCTCGATGTGTCTTCATTGTTCCCAAGTATCTCTGATATCTTTAAGCACCCCAAAATATGAAGACAATGTCCCACACACCTTTTTGTCTTCGCCTCTCACCAGTGAGCTTGCTACTGTGTAGGTCACCTGTAATTCTTCTTTTCTAAATTTTCTCGATCCTGTTGGTAGAGCATAGCCACCGATCAAGAAGTCTCCATCATATTTTTCTTCTACAATTAGGGCCAGCTCTCCTTGATTGTCGATCAAATCATCAATCACTGAAAACCCTGCTTGACCTCTTGCTGTGCTACATGGTGTTGTCCACACAGGAATGTTGGTACCATTGTGCTCCATAACGAGTTTGTGTCTTTTATTTTTATCACTTGTCCATCATCAGTGTTATTATATACAGTGCTTGAAGTTAACACATCGAACGGTCTCCTTAGCAATACTGTTATGATTTATTTCTTTTCTTTACCTAAGCGCCTCTTATCTTATCTTATCTTCAGCGCTTATCTTATCTTATCAGTAGGTTCCACGACTCGATGCAGTCTTCACATCAACATGTAGTCACACTTGGTCACCGTGTACTTTGTTTGTCACTTTCTAACACAGTCGACTTATTATTAGGACTCTCACTTTAGTATATAAGTAGCGTACTCGAAGCTGTATATTCCCTAGCTTCGAGCTAAAGTTTATTCATACCGAAACACAGTCATTCATGCTAAGTGCGAAAAGCACTAGTCTTGGCCTTCTAACTCTACGAGACTCATCGGTGATTGTACGAAAGTGATACAGCCATTGCTTACTCTTGTTAGGACATCGGCTCTAACAATTAGCTTGAAGCTTTACCCTACCGTTCTCTTACCCAGAACAAACCCATGGAAAATGACGATGCTACTATCCTCGCACTTGCACTAGGAATCCCCAGCGCCACTCTCCTTTCCATAGCCCTCCTTCTTGCATTCAGGTTTCAATACAGACCGCTGCAAAGAAGAGAGGTCCCGAACCCCACAATCCCTACAAACTCCCCAGTCTCTACTGACCTCATAGACCCATACTATGGCATCCCGCTCGAGCAGCGACCACCCAGAATCGTCGCACCCATACCATGCCAACCGATTCCGCTCGACGACTTCGCTAGAGTCGCAGGCTCAGAGGAGGGGGGGGTTCCTGAGTCGATTTCTCCCGACATCCCGGAGAGAAGGACTCCTACCCCTCTCAGAAGGTGCATGCCTATCGTTGTCATCTCCCCCACCACTTCTGCCGAGGATCCCCCATATGCCCCTCGATCTCCCTCACCCAGCGAGTACGCCCATTACCGAGAGAACAACAGGGGATTCAACGTGGGCCGCAACATACGAGTCACCGCCCCTTCCACCTGTGACCATACTTGGGATGCCAATCCTCCAGCACCCTCAGCCCCAGTTAGCCCAAACGAGTTCTGGGATAATATCACTATCCCACTCAGTGCCTACTTCCCAGCCCCACGCGACAACTCACCCGAGCATCGAACCCCTCCCCCTGTGTCAGCCTACCAGCAACATTGAGGGGCTCCCTTGATCTGGGACCAACCCATCCAGGCCCGCGAGCGCACACCCGAGCCTGTACGAACAGTTGAGGAACCCATCGCCAGCACTTCAGCACTCCCCCCCCCGAGAGCAACTACTGGATGAATGTCACGGAGCAGCGCTCACCGCTTCGACCCCAATGTCACCGAAGACATTGGGAATGAATTGACAGGCAGCTCAGATCAGAGCCACAACCTCCACCAGAGCTACTCGCGCCCCCTGAGCCGTGATATGAATACCTCACCGATGAGACAAGCAGTGAGGGCACTCTCTACGAGCTTCCCCGACCTGCCATGCCTTTCCCCAACATGACTCCCTACCCCGACGGAATACTCGAATCATCTGAGCCGTCCCCCGAGCCGCCGCGCCCGCACACCAACCCCAGTCACCACACTCCCCCCGATGACACTAACTAGTGCCATCCAATTCTACCAGACAACAGCTGCAGATCTCAGCGTCGCAATCCCAGAAGAGTTAAAACGAGCTGAGTATTGCAAGCTATATGATTATTATGCTTACGAGTTACCCTTTATTCTGGCTTGGAGGAGAACCCAAGCCGGAAATGACTATTTTATGAAGAAAAATCGAGGAATCCCAGCAGACGACATCCTACAGTACGAGGCGGAGCAGAACGCCCACCTCCTGTATAATGAAGTTCACAGAAATGCGCCCATGGAGCCACTTGCTCCCTATGAAGATATTGTAGCAGAAGCCGACATCCAGATGCCCATGCCAGACGAACCACCAGTATCACCTCCCCGCGCATCGGTCACCAACTTCTCCTATACCAGGGGACATGAACTACCCGGTGATGAGGCTGGTGATGGGCATCCGTGAAACTGAGCATAGCCTAGCGTGTACAGACTAAAACACACACTCAACCTCACAAAACACACACACACACAATCTCCTTAAGTGCGGAGGGGAGCAAGGGATTTTAATTCCAATTGCATGCCGACAATATCCCAATTTATCTCAGCGAGCTCTCTAGAACAATGCACGTAACAACGTATTTTTCTCAAGCCATTCTCAAATTCTAGGTTTCCTCAGAGCTTTTACAAGAGAGCACGGTGAACCATGCAACCCTCGAGGCAAAATATATTTCAATAGCCAGAACACACGGATCCACAGATCCGCAAATTGACCAAGTTCAGTCAGTGAGCTCGCTAAGTACAGCTCGCCGCTAGATCTAATCTGTGTGCACCGCCATCTTCCTCTTAGTTGCTAAACCTGACTCCCAAACTTGTCATGGTTAGAGGCCCTCGGCACTCCCAATCCAGTCACAAATTACCCTCAAAAACTGTCCCCACAAGTCCTCACACACAGTGTGCTCGCCCTAACAACGGTGCCGCGAGTTCCGACTGCGCACACCTGTCACACTTCGTGCAACTGCTAGAACAGCTCAACCTGGCTGATTCCCTTGCAACTACTCAAGACCTACACAGAGGCCGGCACAACACAAGTTCTTTTATTACACTGAACCACAAAAGGAACAGAGCTTTTCCCTCAGATTTATCTCAGCAAATTCTCAAGATGGCGCAGCGTCACTGTCACCAGATCTCTTTCTTATCTTAAGTAAACCGAAGTTTTTCTCCAAAAGGTTTCTCTGGTTCTATTTCTCTGTGAGCTTGCTAAACTTGTGTTCTAGCCGAGACTCGAAGCTACTAACTCTTACGTGTTGCAACAAGTCCAGATCCAAACTGAAACTTTATTACTGTATGTGGGGGGTAGGTATCTTGTTTTACTACGTGAAATTCTACCTACTTATACTACAGGGGATTGATTATTACAAACGGTCTTTTAGTAAGTTGATTCCTTTGTCGGCCGATAATTCTTCGTCCGAACTGGCGCAGCACTCTTGGTGTAGTGCCGCTTGGTCCTCTTTTTAGTATCCTCAAAGGGCTAAGCGATGTCGACGTCGCTTGCCCTAGCAGCAGAGTAGTTCGCTGACTTGTACTCAATAGCTGCTTAATCCTCGATCACCAATCACACTTCATATTTGGCTTTCAGTTCTGCTCCGAAGGTGACAGCGTCATATTCTAGACTTGGTAACCAAGGAATGCTTTGGATTTCAAGCCCGCTCGCTATTCCCATCGGCCGAAGTCTGTTTCTAGGCCATGCCGGGGGTTCTTTTGATCACCCCGCATGTGATATCTTTTCTCCGGATCTCCAGGGACTACGTGTCATAGGTTACCAATGCGTAGTTATCTAAATTAGTCCCAGCCTGCGTACAAGCGCATCCCACTGAAGGTTGAGTTCTCTACTGCAGACAGATGTTTGTTCAAGTGAGCTCGCTCTTCAGCCTTATTGTCGTGCATGCTCATAAGGTACAGTGCAACGATGAAGTCCTTATGTTTCTAATTCCGTTGCTTCTTTTTCTATATTAGAGCTCTCAACCTCAGTGACCTTGCCTCTTTGCATGCCATTTGCATTGTTAGTCCGCTCTCTGTGCTCCTGCTTTGCTAACATGTAAGGTATGTGGATTTTGCAAAATTACACCCTTAGACACGCTGCGGGCATGACACCGGGATGCATCCCAGCGGCTACAGACCATTCGCAGGTGTGGGCTCACAGAGTGGTGGTGGTGGGCAACCTGCTCAGCCACCACAACCTCTCGCCCAACCTCAGCGATGGGCACTACCGCATCATCCAGTGCCTCCAAAGGCACCCACTCCTCCAGCACCTTGGGTGCTCACCACTGGGAATGTTGCTCCCTATGACGAATTCAAGCCAAAAATCTTGAAGGAAGTCGACGACTTCAAAGGGGAGTCCACCGACATCACCCGATTCTTCCAGAAGTGTGAACTACACTTCGAATTATTCAACCGACACTTCCGCTACCCCCCACAAAGTAATCTTCTGCATCTCACGACTTGGAGGCGACACACAGAAATGGTGGGAGCTATGTGCCAGGATCATAGGAAGGAACAACGATGGGGAACAGCTATACCCAACCTATGAGGACTTCAAAGCAACCCTCAATACTAGGTTCTGGAAGGATGCCGATGCAGAGATAAAGCACACGCAGTGGGAGAAGCTCAGGCAGGTGGACTTCAAGGATGGCGACCAGTTCTTCCAACAGTTCAAGGAGCTAGCCTTTTACACCAATGTCTGCGACAACAAGCAAGTGATGGTTGCACAGATCAAGAGAGCTGCCCGCAAAACCAGTAAAAACACTATATATGCAGCCGACGGTGACCTACCAACCCTCTATGATCAATGGAAAGCTCGCTTACTCTAAATCGACTACAACTGGTGACTCAAACAGGTGGAAGGGATGGGTCGACATGTTGACTCTAAGTCACAAGTGTCGAAAGCGACTGTACCAAAGGGGGTAGCATCAACAAGTGTACTGACACAGAAGACAGCGTTGGGAACCACATATGGAGGACAAGGAACGCCCATGGATATCAGCGCAGCAGCTGCAACGGCAAAGTGTTACCGATACAGAAAGATCAGTCACTTCAAACACAACTGCCCCAATGCACCGAAAACCAGGGAGGAAGCTTTATGCCGGTTCAACACTTACTGGGATCACCATCCAACGGTAGAAGTAATGGCGATGGTCGAAGAGGTAAAAGAGGATGCCGAGAAGTAAATGATTCAACTTACTTGGCAAAGGACTTAGTTTCAGCTGGTACGCAAATCACACTTGATAACTGTACTTATATATCTGCAGTACCTACCATGCATTCGAATATACCCGTGACTTCGCAATCAGACGAGGAACTAAGCAAGAATCACACAGGACCCCAGGAATTAGTGGTAGTCATCAAACTACTGGCTAAATGTTTGACAAGTAACCCATTGCGGGCGAAAGCAAATGACAAGTCGCCCACCATAGCGATACCCATCATAACGGTGTTGTGCCAGTGGAGGCCTTCCCTCAGGGAGTTTCAAGCTGCAGTGACAAACGAATGACCGGATGGGACAGGGGAACAAGCACCTAGTGCCCCCCCTGGCGAAACGGCTCTACGGAGTCCCTGCCTCACAGGAAGTCTCGAGGGAATAGCTGCGGCGAAACCTCCTCTGGTAAAAGAGAAAACCGTACGGTTGCCAAAGTGTAAATCCCCTGAGGCGCAGGGGGCTTTGGAGCCAACCAAGGACGTCCAGAAAGCCGAGGAACGATGAATCGACCAAGAACCTAGGCGGGAGTGGAACAACCTGCTGAACACCGAGAGAGATGGCCGGGCTGGTAAGACTGTTCATTCAGCACAAGTCAAGTCTACTGCTGTCACCAGTGGTCCTGAGGTTCTGTCGGGCTTGCTACAATCTGATTCCTCCAATAAGGTTTGGCATGACATCTCCCTAGGTGACGTTGATGAAGACCAGCGAGTAGCAAAAACTGTTGGATGTGCAATGGCCCCGACCAACCAGGCTGAATGGATGGAAGCTGCTAGCACCCAGGCAGTAAATAGGGGGCATAAGGTAGAAATGTCTGAGGTTCCGGACCAAGACGACAACACCAGCTTCATGATGAACATGAAGAGTAAATTAACATCCCCTATAGAAATCACAGTGACCTCACCAACAGTAGTCAAGCCCTCACGGGTCGACATGAAGGCTGAGAAGGTCCCGCACGAATGGCTTAAACCATTCGGAGCGGAGTGGACTCTGCATGGCATAGTTCAAGCCAAGACAGAGTCGGAAGCGAAGGCAATCCTAAAGAATTGGATTCACAAGGCACGAGCAGAGGAAGTTGTGGACAGCATGATCAAAGGAATGTGAAAGGCGATGCGGGTTGACGCGCTTTGGTGGCTCGAAGAATTACGACAACCAAGGCAATACATCAGCGCATTAAGCAGGAAGGGCAAGGACTTAACCATCAATGTTCAAATTGAGACCTTGGAAAACACCACCAAGATTGTGAAGTCTGCGTTAGTAGACAGCGGGTGCACCAGCAGTGCCATCAACCAAACATTCATCGAAAAGCACAAAATACCGACTCATGCCACTGCTGCACCCATTCCAGTCTACAATGCTGACAGAACTCGTAATCAAGGAGGATCGATCACCTGATAGGCTGAGGTCTGACTCATAGTCGGGGATCATGCAGAACAAATAGACTTAGCTGTAACAGAACTCGGCGACAGACAGATATTCTTGGGCCATGACTGGCTCACCTGACATAACCCAATCATTAATTGGAAGTCGGGGGGATTGACATTTGCCCGGTGCCAATGCCGAAAGTCTCCATTAGTGTTACCCAATGCAGATCCCGACAACAAGTGGGATGAGGAGCTGGAAGAGGGAGAAACCATTCTTGCGATAGACTTTACACAAGCTATCCTCCTACACACTCATCATGCGAATGACCTCGCCGCCAAGGCTAGCGAAGGGAAAAAGACTAAGACGTTCAAAGAGATGGTCCCAGATTGGTGCAGAGACTTCATTGATCTATTCAACAAAGACAATTTCGACGAACTCCCTGAACCAAAGACATGGGACCATGCTATCGAACTCACTCCCAACGCAAATGCCAACCTCGATTGCAAAGTCTATCCTCTCAATCACAATGAACAGGCAGAGCTCGACAAGTTCCTAGACGAGAACCTCTCAAGCGGGCAAATCCGACCATCAAAGTCACCCATGGCTTCACCATTCTTCTTCGTCAAAAAGAAGGATGGTAAGCTACAACCTGTACAAGATTATCGCAAGCTCAACGAGATGACGATTAAAAACCGTTACCCACTTCCTCTCATCTCTGAACTGATGGATAAACTACGGGGCGCCAAATACTTTTCCAAACTTGACATTCGATGGGGATACAACAATGTTTGCATCAAGAGTGGTGACAAATGGAAAGCAGCATTCAGAACTAACCGAGGGTTATTCGAACCCACGGTCATGTTCTTCAGGCTTACCAACTCGCCAGCGACCTTCCAATGGATGATGAATGACATCTTCAAAGATCTCATCGTGTCCGGCGCCATTACAGTCTACCTTGATGATATCCTAATCATGTCAAAAACCAAGGAAGAGCACCGGTGCATCACATGCAAAGTCTTGAAGGTCTTACGAAAGAACAAGCTATTCCTTAAAGCGGAGAAATGCGAGTTTGAGACCTTGGAGACGGAGTACCTCGGAGTCATCATCAGCGAAGGCAGCATTCACATGGATCCAGTCAAGATCGCAGGAATCGCAGAGTGGCCCGTGCCAACCAAGAAAGTGCAGTTACAGTCATTCTTAGGCTTCACCAACTTCTACCGACGTTTCATTAAAGGATACAGCAAGGTCGTCAAACCAAGGACACAGCTGACAGGAAACGATCTGTGGAAATGGGGAAAAGCACAACAAGACGCCTTCGAAGAGTTAAAGAGGTTGCTGGCCAAAGAAGTGGTACTGGCAATACCCACAGAGAATGGCAAGTTCCGCGTCGAGGCAGATGCCAGTGAAGGAGCAATAGGCGCTGTGTTGTCGCAAGAGCAGGATGGAAAATGGCGCCCAGTCGCATTCCTATCCAAGTCTCTGATGGTGACAGAGCAAAATTACGAAATTTATGACAAAGAACTGCTCGCAATTATGCTTGCACTCGACGAGTGGAGACACTACCTGATGGGAGCGACTCAGGATTTCGAAATCTGGACGGATCATCAAAATCTCCAGTATTTCCGAAAACCCCAGAAGCTGAACCGCCACCAAGCACGTTGGGTGACAGAACTGGCGGAATACCACTTCTCTCTCCACCACAAACTGGGAGCGTCAAACAAGAAAGCCGACTTACTCAGTCGCAGGGCAGATCATGAACAGGGGAAGGAGGACAACAATGAGGTTATCGTCCTCAAACCAGAACACTTCCGGGCATTGGTCATGCCGACAATCGAGGAAGTTCATACCAAAATCAAGCAAGCCATGCTCGACCACCACCGATGGGACAAGAACGTCTCTGCGTCCCTCAACCATGATCGAGGGATGAAGCTAGATGACGGTTTGATCTATTACAATCACCGTATCTATATTCCCCAAGATCATGCATTGCGAGGGGAAATTATCGCAGCATCTCATGACCATATCATGGCAGGACATCCTGGCATTGAAAAGACCAAAGAATTAGTCTTATGAGAATATTGGTGGCTCAAGATGAAGAAGGACATAGAGAACTATGTCCATGCTTGCGAAACGTGCCAACAAACAAAGTCGAGCACTCAAGCAAAAGCAGCGCCACTTCATCCAAATGCCATTCTCTATTGACCCTGGACTCACATCTCCATAGACATGGTCACTGGTTTACCTAGGTGCAACAGTCAAGATCCTCCCTGGCGCCAAACCTAAAACACCCTTCTGGACCCCTGTGTCCACCACCTTCATTTCAGAAATACAGAAAATCCACGAGGAAGCCAAACGAGCTCTGGAAAAAGCCGCCGACCAGATGAAAGCCCAATACGATAAAAAGAAACGACCTGCAATCGAATATCAAGTAGGAGATAAGGTGTGGCTCGACACAACCAACCTGAATCTCCCACAACCAAAGAAAAAACTCAACGATAAACGCACAGGTCCATTTCTCATCGTCACAAAGAAAGGAGCATCAGCATACACCCTGAAACTCCCGACGAACTGGTGCATTCACCCAACATTCAACAAATTGCTCCTTACCCCATACATACCACCCGCATTCCCCAACCAAGAACAACCACCTCCACCGCCACCATACCTCATTGACGGTGAAGAACACTACAAAATCGAGAAAGTCCTCGACAGCAGAGAACACAAGGTCCAAGGAAAAGCTGGAGAACCATGGCGATGGACTACAGATTACTTCGTCAAATGGAAAGGCTACGGACCAGAATCAAACAGCTGGGTACGAGAGGATGACATGGACGCCGAGGAACTCATCGACGAGTACCTCGCCAAACACGTAGACATAGTCAACAAAAAGGAGGATTGGGAGTACCACACAGACCCAAGGACCGGGAAAAAGCTCAGAAATTGGGAAGAGCTATACGAGCTCTGGGACATATTTAGAGGACATGACAACCCTTCAACAGCCACTAAATCACCCTGGAAACCAACAAGCATACCTTAACAGCAGTCGGGATGCCTGCCTTAATAAGGGGGTAATGTTACGATTTATTTTATTTTTTTACCTATGTGCCTCTTATCTTATCTTATCTTATCAGTAGGATCCACGACTCCATGCAGTCTTCACATCAACACGTAGTCACACTCGGTCGCCGTGTACTTTGTTTGTCACTTTCTAACATGGTTGACTTATTATTAGGACTCTCACTTTAGTATATAAGTAGCATACTCGAAGCTGTATATTCCCTAGCTTCAAGCTAAAGTTTATTCATACCGAAACACAGTCATTCATGCTAAGCGCTAAAAGCACTAGTCTTGGTCTTCTAACTCTATGAGACTCATCAGTGATTGTACGAAAGTGATACAGCTGTTGCTTACTCTTGTTAGGACATCGGGTCTAACAAATACGTCGTATGTGGGATTGCGTATAATGTGTACTTGTAGATACACTGTAATGTCACCAAATAAGAATGGCACATTCTTGGCCATGCCCAGCGATTTCTCCACTTGTTTGTTAGCTGACTGCATATTAATGATTATATCAGGATCATAAATCAGTCCTAGTCAGTCTGCGATACGTTCGGACATCGATATGATTTGAGAGCCAGTATCATGCAATCTCTCTAATTTCTCGACGCCGTTGATGAGCAGAAACACCAAGCATATGGCTTGTGAATCCTTGGCTACATATACAGCCTTAGGTTCCTCACTGCGCTCAGCTCCCTCCTTCACGTACTGCAAGAACAGATCTTGCCAAACTAGTGAGCCCGTGGGCATGCCATTTCTCATCTCAGTCAACACCATGAAGCTACCAATGAAGGGCAGCTTCGAAATATGAATTGCTCCTTCTGGTAGCCCTTCCACCTCTTCTGTTTCTACCCCCTCGAAGGGAAAGACTTTCTCTGTCTCTTCACCTTCTGTCCCTTCTTCCTCTTCCTCAAAATCCTCCTTGATGAAGTATCCAAATTGCTGTTTTCCATTCTTTCCCTTCTTGCCAAATGCAATCCATTTCAGAGTGAGTTCACTCTTCACATTGTCTCATAACTTTGACAATGAGAGAAGTTCGCCAACAGTTATCGGTACCTCCATATTCATGACCCTCTCCATGACCTCGGCTCTGTCACCTCGCTCTTGAATCAGTGCCCTGATTTTATATGTGGGTTCCTTTGAGTCTGAAGAATAGGGAGTATATCCTCTCTTGAAGTCTTTCTTTTTCTCAGGCCCTCCCTCACCTGCTGCCTTTGGGTGGCCGCACACGCTAAAGAAGTCTTTAGGTATGTGTGGTACTACCACCTGCGGGGTCGGTATGACCTTGGGTGCAGGGTCCAGCTGCACTTGCTTACTTTTCTCTGTGGGTGCTTCGTCCACCAAATCCTCAACCTCTTCCACCATTACTTTCTTCTTTTCGACCACATCGCCACCAGTTTTCTTTTGGTTTTTGTTTATGTCCTCCAGGGGTGATGGTGAACCCAACCTGGCAACTCCACTAGTCTTATTTTGGTTACTGCCCGCCTTCATTGAACACTTATAAAAACCCTGCTTCCTTTCTTCTTCTGTAGGGAGCTCTCTACCGGCTTCATCTACTTTGTATCCTCTACTTCTTGTCCAAGGGCCCAGTGTCGTATTCACATTTTGTGACCTTAATTCGTACAGCTCACGCTTCAGGTCTTGTTTTTCTTGGAGTAGCATTGCTAAGGAACCTGTCACATTCAGGCATTGTATTGATTATACTGTTGTGCCTGCATCTGCTGCTGCTGCTGCTGTTGCAATAAGCTCGTGATCATTTTCTGCTGCTCGACGAAAGCCTTTTCTAATGCTGCAATACGCTGCTGCTCCTGTTGAGCTTGCTGTGCCTGCTGCTCAAATATATCTTTCATCAAGGCCAGAATACCTCCTACATCTTCTTGCTTTACTGCAGTTTCACCAGCATTCACATTATTCCTTGTGCTTGAGTGGACAACATGCAATTCTCTTGTACTGGAAGCAGCCATGTCTAGTCTGCGCACTTCATCTCGCTTCCTGTCCATTGCTGAAAACACTCCTTGGAGCACATCAAGACCACTGGCCATGACTTCTTTTAAGGTATAGGGGTTTGCAGGATCTCTGCTCATTTTCCCCGCTGGTAGGTTCAATTGCTCCATCCTCAGCTTCATCGAGTTGTATAACCCGTCAGACATTGGAGTAAGGAACTGATCCACCAGTTCTTTGTTTGAACATACGCCTTCACTCTTGAGAATCGCTGCCAGGACTTGGAACTCTCATTTGAACAATATATAATCCGATCTTTCTTGGATCGGAGAGAGTCTGTATCGATGCACGAGTTGTTTCATTTCTTGCATAGTATCACGGTCGCCAGCCAGGGTGCCATCATAACTACTCAGGACATCTTTCTTAAACTCTGCAAATGTGCCTACTGCATAATGCTCAAGAACTTTCCACTGCTTTTCTGTCTTGATGTCAGTGTAGCTAACAGTGTACTTCTTCTTTTCTACATCAGTGCCTACGACACTTTTATCGAACAACTCCTCCAATCTCGAGAAGAATCTCTCTAGCTCTTCTGGATCTGTAGAGCTCTCAAATCTAGGCACGGACTTTTCATTTGGTCCAGGCATAGAGGGTGCCATGGTGATGTTACCATGGAACAGGGGTATGAAATATCTCGGGTTTGTAATAGGTTGTGAGCTCATAGTAGGAGCTCTGACGGTACCTGTGGGACCAGGAATACCAGAACTGCTTGAACGTCTTCGAGTAACAGTAACAGGAACAGGTTCTTGCCGTGTTTGGATGTCTGCATTGGATCTACCCTTACTAGCTGTGTGTCCTGCTGCTGGGAATGGGTATATCGGGGGAACACTTAATCCTCTCGCCACTTTCACTGATCTAGTTTTTGGTTCTCTAGACTGAGGTGGTCCTTGGCCTGGTGGCACATGGATAGTCAATCTCTTTTGTGAGGTAGTACCCTCGGTGTCGGAAGTGTTCTGATTAGGAACGTGTCCAACGGATTTACTCCTTGGCAGAATTTTTGATAAGCTTAACATAGCTTTGTCACACTGAGTAGTGAGTTGTTAAAACAAATCACAATACTATCTTGGCACAATTGAAAACTCCCCCTTGTGGTGGGCTCCAAATGATGAGGCTGGTGATGGGCACCCATGAAACTGAGCATGGCCTAGTGTGAACACACTAAAACACACACTCAACCCCACAAAACACACATACACACAATCTCCTTAAGTGCGGAGGGGAGCAAGGGATTTTAATTCCAATTGCATGCCGACAATATCTCAATTTCCCTCAGCAAGCTCGCTAGAACGATGCACGTAACAACATATTTTTCTCAAGCAATTCTCAAATTTGAGATTTCCTTGGAGATTTTACAAGAGAGCACGGTGAACCATGCAACTCTCGAGGCAAAGTATATTTCAATAGCCAGAACACACGGATACACAGATCCACAAATTGACCAAGTTTTATCAGTGAGCTTGCTAAGTACGACCCCCCGCTAGACCTGATCTGCGCATGCCACCATCTTTCTCTTAGTTGCTAAACCTGACTTCCAAACTCATCACGATTAGAGGCCCTCGGCACTCCCAATCAAGTCACAATTGTTCTCAAAAACTGTCCCCGCAAGTCCTCACACACAGTGCGCTCACCCTAACAATGGTGCCACGAGGTCCAACTGTGCACACCTGTCACAGTTCATGCAACTGCTAGAACAGCTCAACCTGGCTGATTCCCTTGCAAACTGCTCAAGACCTACACAGAGGCCAACACAACACAATTTCTCTTTACACACTGAACCAGAAAAGGAAAAGAGCTTTCTCTCAGATGTATCCCAGCAAACTCTCAAGATGGCACAGTGTCACTGCTGCCAAATCTCTCTCTTATCTCAAGTAAACCGAAGTTTTTATCCAAAATGTTTCTCTTGTTCTATTTCTCTGTGAGCTTGCTAAACTTGTGTTCTAGCCGAGACTCAAAGCTACTAACTCTTATGCATCACAACAAGTCCAGATCCAAACTGAAACATTATTACTGTACGTGAGGGGTAGGTATCTTGTTTTACTATATGAAATTCTACCTACTTATACTATGGGAAATTGATTATTACAAACGGTCTTTTAGTAAGTTAATTCCTTTGTTGGCCGATAATTCTTCGTCCGAACTGGCACAACACTCTTGGCAGAGTGCCGTTTGGTCCACCTTTTAGTATCCTCAAAGAGCTAAGTGATGTCGATGTCGCTCACCCTAGCAGCAGAGTAGCTCGCTGACTTGTACTCAATAGCTGCTTAATTCTCAATCACCGATCACACTTCATATTCAGCTTTCAGTTCTGCTCCGAAGGTGACAGCATCATATTCTAGACATGGTAACCAAGGAATGCTTCGGATTTCTAGCCCGCTCGCTATTCCCATCGGCCAAAGCCTGTTTCTAGGCCATGCCCAGGGTTCTTTTGATCACCTCCGTGCATGATATCTTTTCTCCGGATCT
The DNA here is from genome assembly GCA_900157415.1 of Armillaria cepistipes. Lineage (NCBI taxonomy): Eukaryota > Fungi > Basidiomycota > Agaricomycetes > Agaricales > Physalacriaceae > Armillaria > Armillaria cepistipes. Next base: position 92,005 of record FTRY01000054.1, read on the forward strand.
CCAGGGACCACACGTCATAGATTACCAATGCATAGTTATCTAAATTAGTCCCAGCCTGCATACAAGTGCATCCCACTGAAAGTTGAATTCTCTATTGCATACAGATGTTTGCGTGAGTGAGCTTGCTCTTCAGCCTTATTGTCATGCATGCCCATAAGGTACAGTGCAACAATGAAGTCCTTATGGTTTAATTCTGTGGCTTCTGTTTCTATCATAGAGCTCTCAACCTCAGTGACCTTGCTTCTTCACATGCCATTTGCACTGTTAGTCCGCTCTCTGTGCTTCTGCTTTGCTAATGTGTAAGGTATGTGAATTTTGCAAAATTACACCCTTAGACACGCTGCAGGCATGACAACGTAACATGCATTCATTACTAGTTCTTAGTTCATGCTGCCTCCTGACTTTAATGTGACTTTAATTCAATATAGGTATTCCAGCAGAGAGACTTTATTGTAGGCTACAAAAATTAAACCACATTTTAATCTATTATATGTTCACATGTCTAGGTACTTTTCTCGTTTTCAGAAAAGTTCTCAACCCATACTGTTGGCATTTGTTCACAAGTTCGGAATCAGTCCAGATCACCAATCCCTGTTTTTTTTTTTGCAGCAAAGCCTGAAATTCATCGCACATAGTCATTTTAAACAAACTGAGCAGTAGAATTACAAGGCAATGCAGCTATTAAGTATATACGGGTGAAATGAAACTTTGTGTATGTAATTAATAGAACAAAAATAGTAAGAAAAAAAAGCCTGCAGTCTGAGATGTAGACATCAAGTTGTCATAGTGTCAGATAGATAAGCACACCCCAGATTCATGATTTCCCACTCAATAAATGAGAAATGAATGAATCTTGGGTGCATAGGAGGGCTTGGTGATGTGGGAGAGCCCAATTTTTGGAGAGGAGGGGTGGACAGCAACAGCATTCCTTAGGATCACACATCCATATTCATGGGTGTGTTCAACACACCTTTGAGTTGTTCATGGATGCCAGAAAGTGTGTACTCATCTTTGGCTGTCGGTGTTCCAATGTTGCTCCCATTGTCCTGCTCAGAGTTCTGACCCTTTTTGGCACCCTTGCTCCTTTGATGGTACCCTGCATTCCAACCCTACTCAATAGCATGGCTCTGCAACATTTTGGAGCCTCCTGGTCCTCACTGTCATCAAGGTGTCATCATCGTCATCCAGTTAGTCATTGTCGTTGTCTTCCGAGCTGCCCATCCCCTTCGCCTTGCAGATGATGGCCAATTTTCAATCCCTCTGTCCATTTTCAGTTGTTGAGGTGCTGTTTAGTCTACATATACAAATGTCCAGCATGGGGTGGCTAGGTTGGCCAGAATGGGGATGTGGGACCATATTTGCTGTAGTGAGGATATCATTGAGCATTGTTGTCATCATTATCATTGGTGGCATTGGGCATAGTCCATGGTATTAGGCTGTGCACAGTGTGAGGTAGAATCTGGATGCAGTCACTGGCCATGGCAGCATCTGGACATCATTACATAAGCTAGAGCATGAAATTTTCTTTAACTGGCTAGGCCAAATCTCCAATGATCTATGAAAAATGGATTATACAGCATTAGGAGGTGATTTTTGTATGAAAAATGTGCTGAATAACCCAGATGGCCCATTTTTTGAGCTGAAGGGTGTCATGGATATTATCCATGGCTGAGCCTAATCACTCTGTGGATATATCCCAGTGCTGTAGACCTTATATTACATCTATGCCTGGAGCGGCGCCTTTTTTGAGAGTGTGTTTGGTTTTAGCATGAATTGTTTGCAAAGTGGAAGTGAAATTGTCAGTGGTGGGGTTCAGAACAAGGTTTTAGGTTTGACACCAGAAGCCATGTCAGGTTGATATCCATAATTGACTTCAAAAGGGCTTTTCCCAGTGGCTGAGTGAACGTGGTTGTTATGTTGGAATGCTGCAAGGGTGAGCCATTCCACCCAGTCATTTTGTTAGTGGTTGACAAAGATGCAAAGGTACTTTTCAACCTCTTAATTGGCATGTTCAGTCTGTCCATCGGTTTGTGGGTGAAAGGCTGTGGATGCATTGCTTTTGATCCAGAGCAAGTCCTATAAGTCTTTCATGAAGTTGGAAACAAATTGTGGACCTTGGTCTGAAATGACAACTTGTGGCATGCCGTGTTTGGCATAAACTTTGTCTCACAGAATTTTCACTCATCCTTCTGACGAAAGTTGTTTTGAGCATGCAATAGGAATGATTTCTTTGGAGAAGTGGTCAACAATCATAATGATGGTGTCATAGCCTTGGCAGTCTGGTAGATCGGTTATCATGTCAACCAAAATATGAGTCCAGGGTCAGGATGGAATAATGTTTGGATGAAGGTGGGCAGCTTTAGCTTGTGTGCTTGACTTGGTTCACTGGCAAGTCTCACAAGCTCATATGTATGCCTCTGTGTCTCTCTTCATCTTTGGCCACCAATATTCTTGTAGAACAAGTTCCTTGGTCTTTTCAATGCCTAGATGTCCCACTGTAACATGTTCATGTGAATGGGCAATGATTTCTCTTTGAAGGGCATGATCTCACAGAATATAGATCCTTCCATCATAATATATGAGTCTTTCTTTGAGTATCATCCCTCAGTCATGGTTAACAGAGCCATGAATGTTTTGGTCCCATAATCAGTGATTGCAAGTAGTGCTTTTGATCTTTTCATATGTTTCCTCTATTATGGGCATAATCATGGTTCAGAAATGCTTGGGCTTGAGGACTACAATTTCATCATTATCCTCTTTGCCTTGTTCATGATCTACTTGTTGACTAAGGAGGTCAGCCTTGTTGTTGGCTGTACCCACTTTGTGATGAAGCATAAAATGATATTTGGTACAGGTGGTGGCAGGTACAGATACAGGTCTGAGAGATGGTACCCACAGGAAGCCTGTGCTATTCACTAGTCTTGATGAGTTTCTGGAGGTCCTGACAAATCTCAGCTTGAACTACTGATATGGTCTTTTTGTTGGTGTTGCTCTGACGAGTGCTGTGGTCTTTGTTGTTCTTCTCATTCTCCTCAATGATCTTACTGAGAAGAACAGGATCCTGCATTACTTTACTAGGCCTGCCTTCCTTATTAATGAGCCCTATCAGCTCCCACTCCCTTGGAGACCAGACCATTTTGAATAGCTTGATGGTAGACAGTGACTTTGTCACCTCGTTTAGTTTGACATTGATCTGTGTATTTAGGCATAGTGAATAGCATGGGCCTCCCATGGGTACCATCTCTCAGACCTGTACCCATACCTGCCACCACCCATACCCTTAGAGTGGGTGCGGGTTTTGCCTGGGTTACAACGGGCTGTACCATGGGCTATGGGTTGTGGGTCAGAACACATGTATAGGTATGAAAAATATTTTTGATAGAAGAATATGTACCATAGACAACTACAGGATTTTTTTGAACCCATCTGGCATCAACACATCACTGTCTTTGTCACCATCAGCCTCTGGAACCTCAGGTAATAGCGCCACCTCTTGAACATCATTGTCATGGATATATCCATGTAAGCTCCACTGCCCAAGGCACATCAAGACATGAGAAGTTTGAGTGCTTAGGCAATTACAAATGTGAGTTATCAGTAAACATCCACAACTAAATGCCCTCTCAACATCAACAGATGTAGCTATACTGTAGTGTCAGCCTATCAGCCATTGGTATAGTGAACAGAAAGATGCACCAGGAATAGATAAAAAATCCTGAGCCATCCATGACAAACCTGGATACATTTCTCCTTCTCATACCACCACTTCAAGGGATCGTCCACCATCTCTGGGTCTGTTGATAGATAGTGTTCAAGTTCATCTTGAATATCCCAGCGTTTGGGTTTTTGGAGTGTCACAATGGTATCAAAGATATTTCCTGAGTCGGATTCCTGTGATACAAAATGAGAAGGCAATATATGTGCAATGATTGTTCCCTTCACCTTTTCAACAAGTGCATTGTTGTCCTTCTCAGGAAGGGCTTTGTTGGCAAGATGCTTATACTGCTGGTTGTAAGTTTCTCATACCATTTTGCAAGCATCGTCAATCCATTGTGCTTCCCAGTTAGCCTCTGAAAAGTAATCAAGTTTATACCAAGGATGAAGAACTAATAAGAAATTCAATGTCATACAGGCAGACCTTGAAAGGAAAAGAGCATGTACCTATAGCAATGTGATACAGCTTGGAGGCATCAGTCATGCTGTAATATCGGTTCAGAGTTTTCTTTGCAATAAGCAGGCTGGCATGGATAGCAGGTGTGAACATTTTGCTGGCCAGTGAAGCAGTAGCAAAGACTTTATCAATATAATCCATTGCTGGAATCACTGTTGCCAGAGTGGGTGTTGACCACAAGAAATACAGTGTTGCATCTTTGAGGACCTAGGTGAGAGGGTGAGTCATAGATCTGTGATGTGACATGTAACACCAGTGGGTCAGTCACTGTCACAAAGGCCCTACCTTTAGCATGTCACAGAGATTTTTCAGAATCACCCACTCTGACTGACTCAGCAAGTATTCACTCAAACCATTATTGTCATCACTTGTAATCTCTTTAATGGCCAACTTGTATCCCAAGGCAACATTTAACATATTAAATGTTGAGTTCCAGCGTGTGGACACATCCCAGGGCAAGATTTTCTCTCCAAGCTTTAGCTCAGCAATGATTTTTTTCCACTCAGGGAGGAGGATAGTGCTTGAATGGATAGTTTTAAAGGCGAGTTTGTGAACCTAGGCATGGCATTATAAGCATAGGTATGTTGATATACTATATCTCTTCTTTTACCTTGACCAAGGCCATCTGCACAGGCCGAGTTTCAGTCTCCCATTGTGCTCGGTCTTTGATGCTCAGCAAGTCAACCTCGTCAATCAAGCCATCAACATCATCTTTTTCAGCCATATGCCCTGCATCTACTTCTTCCAGTCTCATGTCAATATCCTCATGCTCTAAACCCTTGGCCAAAACTAGCAAGTCTCATTCAAGAGCATCAACAGTGTCTTCCTTATGCTTTTTTGGTGGCTCGAACTGGTTGAGGAGACTCTTGGCAATGAGGTTGACCACATGGGCAAAGCATCGAGTATGATGCTCCTCACCAGGGTACTCCTCAATCCGCTCTGCAAGCTTGTCAACCATTGTATCATTGTTCAGTGTGTTGTCACATGTTATACTCAAGATCTATGATATCTGGTGAGTGTCAATGCCTGTGATATGTGACAAATCACATACCTTATTGCCTATATTAAAGTCTATCAAGATTTTTTCAAATGCTTCGGCTAGGTTAGAGCCAGAGTGCAACTGGCTACCATATCAGTACACAATCCAACAAGGGCATAGGTACACCATACCTTTGCCACCTCAACAAAGTCCAGTAACATGCTTACAGGCTTTCCATTGTGCTCAAAGTGGACTGTTACAGCAACATACAGCTGATGGTTTGGAGAGGTCCATGCATTGGTTGCGAAGCTGAGTGTGCCATCATAAGTCTATGAATTGTTATTAGTTCATTGTTATCTCTATAAGCATTGATCAAAATACCTGTAGCATCTTTGCAATTTGGTTACAGGACTTTGCAAAGATGGTTTTGATGTCACAGGAAATGGTTGTTGGATGTGGGATATAGCACTTGGGTCGACCAGTTTTCATGAGGCATCGGAACCCTCAGTCTTTTGCAATAGAGAATGGGCACAGGCTCTCGGAGACCCAGCAAACAAACTCAGCACTGCAGTTATCCATTGGTAAGCACAAATTGATTTAAAGAAGTATATTGCAACTCACCGGGCCTGAGGTTTAGTATGTTGATGATGTGAATATACAACTGTACCCTTTCCCTGCATGCATGAAAATGCAACCATGATTGAACTGTTTTCAGGTGACGACTGGTGAGCTTTGACAATATCCCTCACATTTTCCAGGTCTTTAACCATGTCTGCAGCTTTTAGAATGTCCTTGCCCCAACATTTCTTGATGTGAGCATGCAAGTTCTTTGTTGAACCTGAATCAGAAGTGTCCTGGAACCAGGTGACCTCATGGCCACAACCCTTTGCCATGCAAGTCCATACATAACACTTCCGGCTGCCCTCGCGATATGCGATACAAGGAATGGGAGTGTAGAAGGCATAGACTGGAGCATTCCATGTCTTTAAAGCCTGTTCTACATCACAGTGAGCACATGGCTTGATCTTGCATATCAACTACTCATGAAGCTCCTTTTCATCATCATCTTCCATTGCACTGACATCATTGGCAGATGCCACATCTTCCTTGTTGTCACTGTCCCTGACTTCAACAAGATCAGGTAGATCCTTTGATTGTACTGAAACCATGGAGCCTATATGGTAATTCAGCTTTGATATGCCCTGTATCTAATGGTTGGCTTACCAGTGTACTTTGTTTTAGCCCCAAGGTTACCGGCAGCATTACCAGAAGGAGATGGGGAACCAGAGCGAGCAGAGATCTGAGGAGACGAAATCTTCACAGGGGTCAGCTTGTGAACAACAGTCTTTATGATTGTTTTGGCAGCGTTAGCAACTTTGGTCCGCTTTTTTGGATGAGACCTTGCCATCGATGCTGTTGATGCTTGATCAGAACCTTCAGCAGCATGTCCTTCACTGGCTTTGCTGCATTCAGACTGAACACACCTCCATTTTCCTTCAGTAATGTTGGCAGGATCCTCCAAATCGTCTGCAGGCATGGTAGAAGTAGAGATGACCTTTGCATTGCCTTTTTTGTTTTTTATTAGTAGTGTGGATGTTAAATAATAACTATACAGTTATTGACTGGATAGGAAGATTAATTTCCTGACATGTTCACAGGTACAGGCAGGTTTCATGTCATGGTAATATGTTAACCCATACCTGTACCCTTATGGCCTGTACCCATGACCCAACCCAACCCACTGGGCCTGTGCTACTCACTAATCAAGACAAATGAGACTATATTCAATCAAAAATTTGAGGCTCAGAAGAAGAGCCTCATCAATGCTCTGGGGGAAACTGTCAAATGAGTGGGTGATCGAGTCATCATGGCAGTAATTTCTGGACCTTATGAATAATCAATCAGGACCTCTATGACATATGGAAAGAAATGGTAGGCTGATTTCTGTACAACCATAAAATTATTGGCATTCATCATTGGTCCAACTAGCATTGGAGGGGAAGTGCGAAGGCCCATGACTTGGTTCTCACCCTGCATGACTACTATTATTCCTGTAAACAATTCACCCTGGCTCGACAGGTGCAAGAGACAGCATTGCCCATGATCACTGCTGAAAATGATTCAGAGGCATCTCATATCTCTGAGGCCATTGTTCAACCTGCAAATGATCAGTGGGCTCTACCATATATCAATCTCCTCCAGATCCAACCTCTGATGGAAGTATTTGATGACGATGCTTCTGGATTCATGACTATCAATGAAGCCAATTCTCTCTGCGCTGGATGCCCTGAAAACTGGAGATAAGGCTGAGAACTGTCGGTGCAGCACAATCTTCAACAAGCTAATCATTTTTCATCTCTAGTTTTCTGCATTGGATGGCTTATTGGGCAATTGGTATGTAACCAATGACCATTCCAAGCTCTGCCAACTATTCCTTCGAGGCTTATACTTTGTTACATGTCACAGGCTTCCAGATGACATTGTTCCAATATCATACACAAATCCGGACCTTGCTTCAGCAGATGCATACAGCGGCAGAACAGACTTTGCCAGCTAATCGTGTATTTGCAGATGCATTTCTGGGTGAATTTCCTTTCAAGCATCTGGACAACCTTCTTTCAGGTTTCCAGGAGCAGATTCTGTACCACAGGACATGGAACTGGAATGATTGGAGCAAGTTTCTCCCATATGTGCAAGGCAAGGAAAAGAGACTGAAAGATCAGCTTGAAGCATTTCAGTACAGCATTGATGCATCTAATTCCCTCCTTCTGATTATGGGCCTGGGTTGATTAGAACGGGTGAATCATAACCTGTTACTCCATACATGTCCATAACCTCAGTATTTACAGTTCATTTTCCCTCTTATGTATCTCCTATTAGAGCAAAAGTACTTGATCATCAAGTATTGCCACTCCAATGTCATTCACCCTGGTATATTGTGGAGTAGTTTACAATCTGTGGACACAATAATGGATGCTGTTGGAGTACGAGTTAAAGATTTTCAAGGTGTGTTAAACGGTTAAATAATAGATTCTTGCTCATTACAAGTCCAACACAGCTATCTTCAAACATAAGAACCTTAATGAGGCAGTGATGATGCGTAAATCTGTATATGGGCTTGTGTGTTGTTTAATTGTTGTTGTATGATTGTACCATTCTAACTGAATCTCCACTCCCACTTTAGTTCTCCTCTTGGAGTCCAGACTCACCAAATAACTGGCTCCACAAGCATGCACCCTTGGAGTTGATCTCTGAACTCCCTTTGGAGATAGATCAGACATCAATTGACTTTATCAATCTGAAACCAGCCTTACTCCATTATACAACAAGCGACAATTGCATAGCCGGCAGGCCTGACAACATTGATAACACCCCCTCCAAATTACCAGCACTACTGGACCGAAATCAGGAGATATATGGGTTAGAAGGATTCAGCGCAGTCATTGGCACCTGGGTTGGGGATTATCATCACAAAGGATTGGGAATGGATGGAATCGCAGTAATTTGCATTAGTGGCACACAGGCTGATGGGACTATCATGGGATTTGGGACTGACGCCATCAGCGAATTCACTATACAAGGAAAACTGAGTCTGCAGGCATCTGACTCCACAAGGGTGATTTGTTGCGAATCGCACAGCAGGGGTTTAGCTGCCGACAAATGGCGTTATGAGGGTACTATAACATCATCTGGTGTTATGGAAGGACAGTGGGGTAACGAGAATGACCAGGAGGGTATAGATGACTTCGGGACCACGAGATGGACCACCCAGGATGCTAGCATCGGCCAGTCCTCATTCGAGCACCTTCCTATTGAACGCTACCTCATGGGTTTCTGGCCATACAAAGATGAATTCGAGGATCTGATACTTCAGTATGGGCCGTCTCGTGTATCCTATCGTGCCTATTGGGGTTATGCTATTCGAGTTGTGTTGCACAGAATTCGCAGGCCCTGTCAGGAGATGCGCTGGAGCTATCTTAAAGAACGGCGGGCTCAGCGTCAACAGTTTATCGATCTTACTATCCAAGGTGACTGCCGTGCTGGTTGGTTACCTTATTTTTTCGGGGGTCTTGTAGACTGGGATATGATGGATACATTAGCACTTCTTGAGCTTAGCTTGTACCCGCAGGACATCTTACTGCTTTATCGCTCCTTAGCATGGTTCAATGCCAGAAGACAAATCATTCAGTGAGTACCATCTTATACCATAATATGGTTCGCTATACTGAACTTCCGATCTAATAACACTGCTACATGCGATATATGCCAAGAACGTATCATTGGGACCCGGTTTATACGTCTGAGTTGCCTCCTCGAGTATGACGACGACAGCATCGATTTCTGTGTACGGCACTGTCGGGAATACTTCGTACGGAAAGGACTGAACAGTGACGTTGTACACACGCAGTATCATCCTCTATTACAGCTCAGGCATTGTTTGGCTACACGTCGCCTGTTTTCGGTTGCCAATAGCTCACGAGCAGCGTTGAAGAAGGCAAGGGCAAGGCTCAGGGATCCATCAGGATATCCACAATGTGCAATTTGCAAACACAGTGTGTTGGTTCTGCGTCGACTGAAGGTAAGGCACCAAAGTATACTTTCAATAATGCTTATATTGCAACAGATGAGTTCTTCTGTTTTGCATGTAACGAAAATGATAATGCCACAGAACCATGGATGTTGGACAAACATCTAAACCCAGAAAAAGGGCATACCTACGTCCACAAGTTGGTTCTATGCCCGAGCCAACCGCCCCGGAGCCCGTAGTACCAACAATGGAAGAAAGATGAGGCGATGGGGAAGCATATGGGGACGATGAAGAAGTATATGGAGGAGATGGAGAAGCGTATGGAGGAGACCAAGAGACATATCAAAGCAATGGTGAAACATATCGAGGCAGCAGAGAAGCGTACCGAGGCGACGGAAACACATATAGAGTCGACGAAGAAACATATCGAGGCATCCCAGCAGTCATTGCAGGGCTTGCTTGAATTGCAAAAAGAGAACAACAGCGCAATTCAGAAGAGGATTGAAAAGATGTTGACTTGGGGCGCTGGACTAATCGTTCTCATCTTCGCTATCTGGGCAATGATGGTGCGTGGATAGTGGGCGAAGGATTGTTGAACATTGTCTCGCTGTACTAACACCATATGGACTCTGAAATATGTATGAGCACAAATGTATAATGGCGCTTGTAGGAGCTTGTAGTAAGTACTCACAAAGAAATGCGGTAACGGTGTGTAAAGGCGGAACAGCTTCAGTCCTCCAAGGATATTAGGTTCACATTCAAGAACCCTGCTTTCATGCCCTCGGTTGTGTGATGAACAAAGTAGAACACCTGGTGCTCTGGACGGAGACAATTCTCAAGATGTTCCAGCGTTTTTGCCATAAGAATCTGCCGACAACACGAATTGAGTTGTGGCAAACTCGCATTTACGGTTTCATTTCTTTATGGGAGAAGCGGGAGACGGGAAGAAGCGAGCGTATAGATGATGGATCGGAGACTGGGGACGTATGTCTCGTTGTGCTTGAATTCGTCAGGCATGCGGTATGGAGGTACCAATAGAGAGTCGGTGCAGGTAGGAGCAGCGAACTGTGTATGTGCAAGAGCTCCCGAAAGTTCAAGCTGTACTGCAAGTAGCTATGCATGACTGCCTACTGGTACGGCTGGTGCCGAATTGACATCTGGAGAATCAGATTTGGGCGAGTTCTCCATGATGATACAGGGGCAGACCAGAGCGCTTGCTGGGAAGGGTCGCGTAGGTAGCGAGTAGAGGTGCTAGCTAGAGGATTTTGACCGACGCCACCCTCCCATCACAATCCAGTCTTCCAAGTGTTGGTTCCGTCTGATATGACTGCACGGGAGCCACGGAGGTAACGTGAAGTTGCCGTCTAGTCTCTTAATCCATGAAGGATGTGTAGCTCTACCACCCAATGAACGGAAAAGAGTGCTCGGGTGCAGTCGGGTGCCTGCATAGGCGCCCCAGAGTCACCTCATGTTGAGAACCGAGATTGGACGCGACAGGATGGGAAGTGGTGTAAGAAAGCAATTGGGTCGTGACAGGATAGAAATGGGAAATAAAGAGAAAAGTTTGTTCACTATCGAAAGGAGAGGGTAGATGGGAGACAAGAAGGAGGAGTCGCGTTCGTGATGGTGGTGTTGGTGTTGGTGTTGTTACCGGCGCAAGGTCCCAATCAGGAAAGGCCGGGTCCACAGCCCTGACATGGCAAGCCATGCGCTGTGGCCACGAAGGCTCGTACCGTTTTGACCGCATGGTTGCGTACGTCTCGTGGAGTAGAGACACCTCGTGGGGTACGTTGGTACAGACATAGGTGGAAGATAGCGAGAAATGCTATGTTCCCATTACCGGTGCATTTTTGCAAACGAGCACATAATATCAATATCTTGTCAACGTCGTCTGTCTGGAGTAATAAAAACGAAATCTGTGGGAGTGCCTGGTCAGAATAATGAAAAAGCGGCGCGCGCGATGCGGAGACCGTTGTGGAAAAACTAAGATCGTAGCGCTTGCTACTAGTTGGAAACCATCGTAATATAACAGGACATTAACTTATCCTCCACATCGGGGCGTCAGAAACATTGACCACACGGGACCGCGGCGCTCAGGCTCGAGGACGTTATAAGCGCACTAAACACTTTTCTGTGTGTAGCCACTATTACGAAGAGAAGGGAGTCATGAAAGACGTCTTCGGTGTCGCATCGCAATGAAAACTTCTGGGAACAGTGATGCAACCGCAGAACAAAGATCGATATCATTCTAACAAGATGAGCGATATCAATGATCATGTTGAAGCACAGACGTTACGCGAGCGATGAGGTCAATACCCTTACTGAATCTGAGACAGGGTGAGACATATATACGCTCGAGCCATCTGACTGGTAAGCATACGAAGCAAAGAGATGGGGGCCACAACCACCAAACCATATTACGGAACACGAACAACAGTGATAGGGACGCAGATACCGAGCACTGTAGCCCAGTTCACTGTTTGGGTAAAGAAACAGCGTGCCTGTCAGAGTGCACGGACCTACGGCTGCAACGATACGCAGGTCTCAGAGACTGTGAGGAAGCAAGCATGCGTTTCGTACTGAAACGGCACACCTGCCGCAGCATCAGAGCCTATGACTGCAAGGGAACGCAGGTCTCAGGGTACTGCAAACAATCAGGCAGATGATTTATCCAATGCGACATGCCTGGCGCAATACGAGAGCCTACGACTGCTACGGAACGCAGGCATCAGGAACCGCGAGGAATGAGAGGCGCGATTTCATCACGAAATCGCGTGTCTGTCACAGAACCGTAGCCTATGACTGCTCTGACTGCAACGGAACCCTGTTGACGATGCTCCCTGTACACTGGTTTTAGACCATGGAACAGACAGAAAAGACTCGCGAATAGAGCTTCCAAGAGTCGGTATGATCCTTCGAATAGTGGAGCCATGGTGCGAAGCAATTGGTGGTTGGAGCGTGGTCGTAGTATTGGTGGTTGAGTGTGTTCATTGCAACAGCGATGGGTACCAATTACTCGGTGGTATCGGACTTAGGTGGTGGGGGGTGTGGTGGTCAGCGTCAAAGTGGTGGTAGAATGAGAAGGAACCATGTGGTAGGAAGTCAAGGAACCGGGCGGCCGGGCCGACCCGTCTCTCTTTGACCACCTACTCGACATCTCCCTTCTTCATGCCTCCTGCGAATGGCCTAATAATAATATAGCGCTTCACGCGTCCTCAAGCGAATTACCTTGCTACGAAAGAGCTGGGTGTATGTCAACGGGATCCGATGGAGTCGGACAAGAGAAATGGTTGTTTTGGCACGATCAAGCCACCTCATTCACATCTGAAACTTTGTTAGTTTTCGCTTCGCCTTGGCTCGATTCCAGGATTGCTGAAAAATCCTAGCTCACCTCCCTCGCAGGCGACACGTCTTGGGAAATATCCTTTGGTCAGGAAAGTCTCTTCCGCACAGGGCCGTGCGCAGCTTTACACCGTTTGGGACAGTGCAGGGCCGACCGCCACAAAGAGCTGGGAGATAAATCCCATATTTAGCCTGGTTGTGACACTGACTGGTTCTTCACAGCACAACAGAGACCATTCGTATCCTGCTTCTCAGTTTGTATTGGAAGATATCAGCTCGTTTTCTCCTTCTCAGCTCTACGTTCATGTCCGGCGGGACACAACGAGCATGTCAAAGAAAGCCAAGACTTGGTACGGTGTACCGCGCCCGACTCATGGTCAAGTTTTCAATGCAGTCAGATCCTTCACAGGTACTGCCCTTAGGACCTAATTCGTGCAAAGACAATGCAAAGCTGGGCCGAGACTGCTGCGAGAAACAAGGAGGAAAAGGTGACATGCAATGTAATCGTGTCTCTCGCCTCCTCGTTTCGGGACTCTTACTGATACAATGTTGTCTAGATATCTGCGTTGCAGATCATTGTCAGCTCTTCATCAGCAACGCAGATCCGTGGTGGAACATCCTGGAAATTATGACTCGACCACATGTCAAAAGGCCTCAACGAGAATTGTCGACGAACTATGTACTGGAAAATCATGCATAGATACACTCTTGAGGGTATGTCGTGAATCCTTGCTTCTGTGCCCATCTTTACGTCGGATTGTCATAGTTAATTTTGATCACCTGTTCGGCACTCTCCATAAAATCCAATGGTGAAAAGATACACCAACGTGAGATATGTTTCCTAGCTTATCAGTCCGTGTGCCAACTATAGTATACAGCTTAATTGATGTGTTTGTCATTCGATCCAACCTCGGTGTTCTCCCAAAAGTTCAAACATGTACTTACTCCACGCAATGGCAGCGGCTCGGGTCGGTCCAAAATTACGCTAATTGGCCCGCGCGGAACGTAACGTCCGAGAAAATGAATAGGGACTCAGCGCTCAGCAGGGGGAGCAAATGAGTTCCTTAAGCAATCTCTTCTGTTGGAATATGTTCAAGCATATACGCGCTGCTATTGTTGACCATCATTCGTGGACATAGAACAACTACGAGAAACCTGGGGTGGAATCAAATGTCCCACTATTGCGAGTGTCCTTTGTTCAATAGACGCCCCACCATTTTAATAACTTTATGCGGTACCATTGCTGATGCTGCTGCCTCTGCCGATATCCTGTATATTGATACCAGTTTGGCCGTGATCTGCTTGTCTGTGAGCCAACGTAAAGCTCTGCTTAACAGGACACTAACCAATGATAGTACTAATTTCATCCAACAATTTAATGGAATACAGACCAAAATAATCACGTACGTCCTCCCCATCACGAGCGGGATCAAATCCACACATAGCGTTCAGCTCTTGCGTACTCGGGAGGCCACATTTACGTCTGGACACCAACCCCAACACGTCATAAACGACGGTCATCTCGATTTTGACTCCAAACATATCCTCCGCCTCTTCGGGAGATACGCGAACACCGTCAGTGAAGAAGCTGAAAGGCCACAAGTTTCGTGCATGGATGGGAGGGACGCCAATCGACAACTGGATACTCCCTTCATTCCGCGAGGGGGTGTCCACTCTCGGTTGTATTTCGAGGTAGAAATTCATATCTAGAGGCCACATGTCAGCGATGAAACTCCTAATACGGTATTACACTGACTTGTTCGTATGTCCCAATCGGTTCTCAAACCAAAAGCTTGAGCAAAATATGAGAACACAAGCCGCAGGCGATTTTTATAACCGATGCAGCTACTGGGGAATACCCTAAAAGAGTAGCTGCAATCTGTCGACAACGAATACCAAACGACGGCTGAGCCGCTGTGAATCAATGTTAATTAAGCGAAGCGAAACATAGCCCATAAACAAACCATAATGTCGCGTTCTCCAAAGCATTCGATTCGGCTGGCTGTACAACCCACTCCTCCAAATCGACAGCCACTCTCCATTTTTCGAAGCAACCCGGATAGTAACGGCACAGCCTGGGATAGCGCACTTCAAATTGCATAGTGTGTCCTAGGAACCAATAGAGACATTCGTATATCTCCCAGAGATTCTCCTTCTGTAAACTTGCGGGTCGTGCGAGCAGGTGCATCAATCGGGTTGGAAGATCTATGTTCCACTGGTCGGGATCCTCGTCGTCGTGCATGAAGACAGCAGGGCGCCTCGGGGTTAGGCGCAGACAAAGAGACCATGCCAAGTATGCACCAGAAGTGAAATCCGTAAAGATGACGCGGTGTTCTTCATTGAGGAATATGTCCCCATAATCGTCAGCCTTTGACGATTCGTAAGGTCACTCACCTAACGTACTAAGCACTAAACTCACATCTATCATATCCATCTTCTGATACCACTCCTGTCTGCCTAGATAATCTGCTAGTGACTTGAACCGTTCATTAAGCATTTATTTCCTGGTCGAACGTTGGCTCTACCTTCAGATCGTGGTACTACATAAAATAATGAATAGTTGAAAGTGAATCGATAGATGACCAATAACGTACAACTCGGATACTGAATAGCAGCGACTCTTTCGCGCTTGACGAGTCGCAATAGTAATCAAACACTCGTTGTCGATTAGCAGTGCTGCCTGACAACAAATAAGCTGAGCCTAAACTCTGGAGATCTCTTACCATGAAAGATGAGAGCCGGACAGCTCGGTGTCGTGCATATTCCGAAAAGCTGTACAAAATTGGGGTGTCTGAAACGGTTGTGAGCGTAGGCATAGTGATTGAATGCTTGCGGCACCTCAGATAAAGCCTCCGGTCCACGTCTCCATAAAATCTCTGCAAAGATTCAGAACAGGTACGACGAAGGGAGGCAAGTTACTGAACGTACTTGTATTGTTCGGTCTTCCTGACCCGCCTGGACTCGATAGACTCGAACAATCTTAGGACATTGGTGATTTTCGACACTGGCGATATATTCATCGAACTCAGAGTCCTGAAAAGAATGGCTTTTTGGTATTTCGATACACTCCTTGAGATTGATGTCGCCCCAAAGGAACTCCCGAATCTGCACATATGAAAGTCAGAATCACCGGTCCCGATGAATCACTCACAACTCCCTTATAAACGCCCCGTTCCTGGGCTGCGGCGAAAAGCCTGTCCACTTTCTCGCTTTGCGAAACTCCCCAGGAATGTATCTCTTCATGCATGATATCAGACCGATTGTTGATAGTAGCCGTGATGTGGTTCCTAGACCCTTGTACAGCACGGGTTAAAGTGATGATGCCAGTATCGACTTGATCTTGGACGTCTGAGAAACCCAGTCGCGTGCTGGTGGCTGCGCATATCTGAACGATATTCTATGCTAGTTGTCATAATTGGTAGAGGAAAAGCCATCTACCAGAAATTCTGCCTTCGCTGCTTCTACCCATTGTCGGTAAGTACTAATTTCATCAGTGATTTTCCTGGCTTTCAAGAGTTGCCGAATCCTAGCACATGACCTACGCTCGCTGTTTAACTGCGACAACAAGTCACTCATGTACCTGAACAATGATAGTATTAAAAACACTAGAGAGAACAGACACGAGTTGGACACGAAAGCACTCACGTCTGAAATTCCAGACAGATTTTCTGAAACTTAAGGCACTAGTTGGGCCGTGTTCGATGACGGTGTCCCTGATGGCAACCAGCACGTTCACAATACTATCTGCCAACTCCTGTAGATCGCTCTTGTTCTTCACAGCACACTGAAAGCGTCGTTAGCATAGAACACCAAAAAAGAGGTCAACCGTGACGACATACATCAATTGTCTCTAGTGCTACTATAACACACTGAGCAACACCTTTGATAAAAGGGAATGGGATCATTTCTCCCGCAGCGGCAATGAGTCTTGCGGCTTGAATGCATGCATCAATGTCAGGATAACAAGACATGTGAGTGGAAGGAAGAATGGGGACAAGTACGGCACCGCATAGTTCCATATTTACTGCATCTCGACTGGCGCTTATTTCAGTCAGGGTCGTGAGTTGTAGACTCTCGTGAGAACTGCCGTAGTCTTCGTCAACAGCTTTGTATAAAGGAGCATGGTACGCCGCCCATCTTCCCATCATCACGTTAGGATCAGGAGGACGTTTACGATAAGCGGTTTCAGCTGGACTAGATGAACGTAAGCAAGCGCAGTCAGTTGTTTGTGTTCTTATAGCTTGAATTTACTTTAGCTATGATACGTTCCTTTGCCGACTCCGACCACTTGACGCGCGATTTTCCCCAATCATTGGTCTTTCTGGTTAGGCTGATTGTCACCATTCTAGCAAGTACTGGCTAATGGTTTCTTTGAATTATTGCAGACTTTCATTGGCACCTGGGGTTACAAACTGTTTAAGATAGGCACATATCTTTACAGTTATTTTCAGCGACGGGATGGGAAGCAACAGGGCAATCGGGCAGCGATAAAGCCAGATGTGTAACACTCGCATTGGCCATCAAGTCTCTTCCTAAAGAGGGTGACGAATCAGGAAGCGATCCTTAGCGACCGAAGGGGACATAAGATAAGTACGCTTCTACAAAAGTTTTGTCAGCGCTTGCCTCATAAAAACAGGGTAGTCATACAAACGGGACGCCAGTTTGACCAATGTCCACCTGGGTTTATTCATGTTGTCTAAACTGAGGAGAGTCAGCTACAACACGTATCTCTGACATGCAATCTGTCGAAGGATTTTCTTGAGACGGGAAGAAGTATCTTATAGTGATGCTCAGCAGCATAACGTCTTGAAAGCTCGTGGACAGGGCGAACCTTGGTGGCTGCAGCATCGAGGAAAGAATTGATATCAAGGCCAATGGCGGTGATTGTTGGACGCCAATTTCAGCGGGGATCAAGAATACGGGGTAGATTCGAATGAAAGCTGGTCGACCAACGAAGAGCACATAAAGTTTCCCATTGGGGACAATTCATCATACAGTCCTTCCTAAGGATATAAATCAGAACTTGGAGCATTTTCATTGTGGTATAAAAACGCACCGAGACCCAAAACAAAACCAACATCCACCGCATGTCAGCGCACGGACCACAATCGATGAAGGCCACCTTGTCAGGACAGAGAATGACCTCCCACTCGCGGTTTCCTTCGCTATCTGATGACCGCATAGTCGTTGCCCATCTGCAGCCTCCTCGAGCCAAGTGAAGAGGAACTTATTGGTTCTTGAAGAGAGGGCGGTACACCATATCGAGCGCGTAGCAGCCATCTCGCTGGTAGAAATACCAAAAAAATCTCTGTATAAGAGGCCTGTCAGCTTTTGACGTGTATGTACTACTAAAGAACACCTGATACCTAAAAAAAAAATTCAGGCAATCATTTGTGCTCCTTCCCGCTTCTTGAGACTCGAGATGCCACTTGGGGCAATAGATATGGGGCGGTACCGGTCAGTTATAAAAAGAAGAGAATTAATAGAGGGGAACATTCCCAGATAAAGGGAAGAATCGCGTCCATTCAGAGGTGGTGGTTGGATATCAAGCGTCCCAAAGCCGGGTGGCCGGGCCGATGCATTTCTCTTCAACCGCCACCCACCCAACATGCCTATATGCATTATCTCCTCTCCTAAGCCTTTGTTCGCCCCTGATTTTCAATACCTGGATTTTGACGTGACTCGCCACCAAGCATATGCTGGCCAATGCTACGATCCTTGATTCCGCCTAGATTCATATATGAATATCTGCAACCTGGCTGAAGAAAGCGACGAACCGGGTACACACGGCGGGATGGCAACAATGGTAGGTTATCTATCAGCTAAGTCTATATAAGTGAAACCTCATGTGTTCGTCTTTAGCGATGTCAGTCATGGTCTTCTCAGCAAGACCACATTGGCGCACGAAACTATGGTGGAACTGCAGCATGCAGCTACTCAGTCGAGATTGTGAAGGAATCGGCAATGTCGATACAGTTCTGTCGATTAGGGCAACGACAATGCCGTATCGTAAAAGAGGAATTCGTAGAGGGGAATGGAGTCTGATGCGCTCACGCTGGGGTACACTACATAGCGTTCACAAGTGCACCAGAGGCACCATCTGCGACCACCATGATATCTGCATCCGTGAGTCCGTGTTTCCTTGCTGCGATCTCCTCATTTCTTATCCAATCTAGTTCAATTCCTTTCATCCAGTAGCAGCCATCCAGAAATCCACCGAATCCATGTCCTTCTTCCTCTTATGCTCTGACCATTCCTGGCTGCACGTAGAACAGAGGGTTTCCAGTCAATGCGTTAAAATACGAAACGAATTCTGAAGGTGCTCAGGTCAATTTCCAAGAGGCGACACCTGTCAGTTTCCCTCCTTCTCTCAATGGGCCACCCTTTAACATTCGATTTAGGTTTTTGGTCACCGGCGAAGACCAGTTATTGGCTTAAAGAGCAACGGAAGTCCTTGTCGTAATGGTGTTCGCGCCAAGAGGTTGAATTATCGTGCATATAGTCCACTTCCGAGCCCTGGGTCATTCAAGCAGTGGTTGCGAGGTTGATCCAATGGCCGACAATACTGAGGTATGCCGTTATATTTTACCGCTATCCTATGACTGACAGGCCACCTCGTCAGCTAAGCCACGGAACATTTGTCGGGCAGTCTTTCCCTACCAGCACGCCCTTACCATGATGACGAGATTACACGAGCCACGCCAATCATGCCAATCACCTCAATTTACTTGAGGGTCATTCGACAGAGGATGTTGCTGCTTACCAGTCCATTGCCGCTCGTACTGCTATCTTGCCTCTTTAGCCTCCAAGCCTCATATCGCCCTCGCGAAATTCACATCTGCTCGTCCGGGTGTATGCTATAAAATTGCAGTTCTACAATGTCTTGATTCCGCAAGGCCCATTAGGTCCAGTATCGATTGCCAAGAACCCCATTGTATGCATGGAAGATGCTGCCGACGACCAACGATGTGATCCTCACCAATATTCCGGTGGGATGGCAAGATCGCGCCCCGTGGCGTGTTGACCCAATATTGGTTGTTCCTAGATCATGTGAGAATTCTGTCGTCCACTAGGAGGGATGTTCTCAGTCAGTCCTAGAGCAGTAACCGTCGCAGCAGCCACAGCAAATTTACACCTATGATTTCTGACCGTTTCAATGTGGTCATATTGTGTTCAGCGCAAATTGGACAAGAAGATGCACGAACTCGATTTCGTTATATACCATACATTGATTGTCATTGGTGCGTCGTCCACCCGTTCGACATTCACAGGCTAACCTTTACACCTTCCTCAGCACTCCTCCAGATGGCATCGATGATACTCTTGATCTTAACGGCATGCTGCAAGTCAGGATAATCTCCTGCACCTTTACCCTTCAAATATTCCTCCCAGGCTCTACCCTCATTCGTCTTACCATCATTTTCAATCTTCACCTCCTCGCCGTTCAGCCAAAGCTTCGTAGGCTCATACATCTCTACCAGAGCCGCCGAGGGATGATCGCTCTCAATCCTTATACTCCCCTTCGTCCCATCAATAACCCATAAGAGTGGAGTTGCCGCCTTCACATTGGAAGGCGTCTCTAAGCCTGCACGCCAGTGCAAGCTTATCACCGCACCACTCTTTAACGTCCCAGATACGGCTACCTGCGACGGACTGTCGACGGGGATCACATCACCGGTGGGCGTGCCGTCGGGGTTGACTACTTGGGATGAAGCATGCTGGACAACTGCGGTTGCAGATATGGTATCAACTGGTCCAAGAATATACGTGAATGCTTCAAGAAAATGGCCTCTGGGGATATCAAGAAGTGTTGCGCCGTTAGCCTTCTTCAACAGGTACTCGTATCCTTTAAATACCATTGGTCCCCAGGGCGCATGCGGACCGGATATTCGTGATGTCTACCATCAATAAGAAAGGAGCTATACAAGATAACAAAGGTCTACGCACCATGCTTGTGGATAAGATATCACCAATTTCCCCATCCTCAACCAATTTCTTCACCTTGTGAAACAGTGTACTCTGTCTCGCCTGAAGACCAACAATCATCCGTATACCCTTCGCTTTTGCCAACTCGGCGAGGAGCTTCGTCTCCTTCAATCCTCTCCCAGCCGGCCACTCGATGAAGAGGTCCTTCCCGGTCTCGATGACCTTTGTCGCGTTCTCTACATGATTGGGTGTCTTTACTGACACGGCGACTATATCGAGGACAGGGTCTGATGCGATGGATTCGGGGGTGTGATATGCTCTGACTGTCGTGTTGGCGGTAGAATACTTCGTTGCACTTGCCTCGGCGGATGTGGGGTTTGTCGTGGATACAGCAAGAATCTTGTATTGAGACGAGAGCGGCAGAGCGAGAAGGGGAGGAACGAGATGCGTCGATGCCCATCCTTTGGTAGAGAGGCCGATAAATCCCAGGCGAAGTGGTTCTGTCATGGTGGTCGAGGAAAGAGAAGAGCAATCTCTCGCCTTTATGTTGTTATTTCTCGGTCGTGGAACTTTTGGTCCGTATTAGTGATTCGTTTTAATATCCCGAGATTGACGGCATCTCGCATTTGTTTTAGTCATTGGGTCTTGACATTCCTGAAAACGCGATCCGTGTGTCGCTTCTCCTAAGCAAACCTTCTTGCATGTGCTTTACCATCAAGAATGCGAATTATGCTTCATCAGACTCAGTTTGGATCCTTTCCCTAGTCAAGAGACTATGGTGCCATAGTTCGCGGTACAGCGTGTATTGTTCGAACTTTGAGGCACCCCATGAATCCTCTCCCGGTCCATGTTACTCTTTTTCTGTTCAGATAGCCCTCGTTCTACCCTATACCACCCAAGTCTCTTCCCATTATCATAGCAGATTGCCTGGATGCGCATGCTGGTTGGTCTTGGCACAGTATGTGTCTTTGTTCCCGTATCCGTTTTGTGCTGACACATCAATTTAGAGTTGGCCCGTACTACCCAATATCATTACCATCCTTTCACGAAGAGATAGTAAGCACACTGAGCCTCTACCAGAGGGTGATTTGTGCATCTGGGACCAGTGTTTCATACGGCGGGTATGCAAGGTCATTTTTAGATGCTAGATAATCCTGCTGTGATTACAAATACCTTTCTGACCCAGGATACGTGTCTAGCTCTGAATGTCTACTCTATTCTGGCCATAGACTTCACCACTCGAATTATTGACATAGATGGTGAAGGGAATGAATAATGTCACCAAGTGGATGTGAAATTGTTCACTAGTATTCTTTCTCAAATCTCATCGCAAGAAGAATGCATGGGACTTGGACCTGCGACACAGATGCGCTGACCCTCACCAACTAGTAATTTCTGATAGCCCAGTATATTCTTAACATAACAAGCGCTATCCATAGCGTTTTCTCACTATCATGTGATCTGACGAAGACATCTGCCCTGTGGTACACACACCACACACACCACAACTCCGTCGCCTGTGCTCGTACCTCTCCTTGTAACCATCGCATTTCCAGCAACATAGGAACAGCTTCTCGAAATGAGTCCAAAAACTCGCGGTATTCTTGCTACAGCTGCTGCTGCTCTCAAGCGTAGCGAATCGAAGGAACCTGGAAAATTAGAAAAGAAAATGAACTGGGCTAGTGAGTACCTGAGGCACCATTGTGTCGTGCTTTCAAACCTTACCATATGCCATCAATACCAGCTGATGAATACAACGATGCAACAAGCGGGCCTTTCATAGCAGTTGTCGATGCGGCCATTTCATCAGGGGTCTGCAACATTATTCAGAGCGAGCTCAGCGGATGGGTGCAGGCCAGTATACTTCTTGTTGAAGCGCTCGAAGAGATTCAAAAAATCCATCCATTTATAAGCAGTATGTCATTTCGTATGTGCACAACTTTCACTAACTTCAGTAGTTGTGGTGTCGCCCTTCAAGGTGGCTCTACAACTTGAGTCGAAGCGGAGAGAAAACGATGAAAAGATTAGTGCTTTGTTCATGTTGATGAAAGAGATGATGGATACACTTCAGATGTACGTACTCAGCACTGTCTTTACTTATAATCACATGAAAATCCTCGAACCAGGCTGCCAGAAGATCCTAATCTCTTGAAGAACGACCAGAAAGTCTCTCTGACAGGACTGATGCATAGATTTTGCCAAGATATCATTGACTGTGCAAATGCTTGTAACGCATATCGCACACGAAGCATTTGGAGTATGTACTCTTCTTAAATACTGTGAATGTGATTCAAACTGATGCATTGTTTAGGCAGAATCTTGATGAGTACGGCCGATGAATGGAACCTCGCTGCCTATGGTGGCCGGTTTGAGAAAAACAAGCAGGACCTCCACCTATGTTTATCTGTGCGGATCAACGATGAACTGGATGAAGTGAAGGAGTTAGTTTCTGTTATTATGCTGATCAATCTCGTGAGGTCTCCACAGGAGAGGGAGCTGAAGGAGCTCATTGATAAGCAAGGTGGGGCTAGCAAAGTCAAGGATAATCCTGCTCTTCTTGAGAAGATCATAAAGGAGACCCAGAAAAATAGCAATCACCATGGTGCTCATCAGGACAACAAAGAAGACAAAACACTTGTGTCATTGATTCAAGCCGAGATCCGGAATGATCTCAAGGAACTCATCAAGACTAACAGGACTACATTTGATCTTAAATTTGAGGCTCAGGAGAAGCTCATCAACGATGTGGGGCAAACTGTGATACGAACGGGTGATCGGGTGATCTCGGCCGTAATTTCTGGTCCTTATGAATGTTTGAAGGATCCTGACCTGTTCAAAATGTGGAAAGAAATGGTAGGTTAATTTCTTTGAGAATTGTAAAATTTTGGTATTCATTATTGGTGTCATAGCATTCATGTTGGGGGGGAAATGCCAAAGCCTGTGACTTGGTTTTTGCTCTGCATGACTATTATCATTCCCACAACCAATACACCTCTGGGATGAGTCAACAGCCTATAATCTCAGTCCAAAATGATTCAGTGGGGGTGTCTCATATCCCTGAGGTTGCAGCTGACTCCAATCCACCTGTAACCATGACTGATCCATGGGCCCTACAGCATATCACTTTCCTCTGCATCCAACCTCTGATGGAAGCATTTGACAATGATGCCTCTGGATATGTGACTATCAATGAAGCCAATGCCTTTTCTGCAGGACGTCCTAAAGACTGGAGGTAAGTTGAAGCCCCAGAGAATCTCTGTAGCAGCTGAAAAGTCCTTTGTCTTTAGTATGCTACATTGGCTGGCATACTGGGCAGTTGGTATGTTAACTGATAATATAATTATTCCAAGCTACTGACCATTTCTTTTGTGACTTTGTTACATTTAGGTTTTCAGATGACACTGCGGCATTATTACAACAAAATCTGGACTTTGCTTCGACAAATGCATTCAGCTGCAGAAGAGACATTGCCTGCCAATCGTGTATTCATAGATTTGTTTTTGAGTGCACATCCATTCCGGGGTCTGGATGGTCTTCTTTCCCAGTTCCAGAATGCTTCCCATGGAAGAGAAAAATGGACCAACTGGAACAAGTTTCTTCCATATGTGCAAGCAGAAGAAAAGAGACTCAAAGTTCAACTTGAAGTGTTGCAATACAACATTGATGCATCTGATTCCCTTCTTCTGATTACAGGCCCAGGTCGATTAGAGTGTGTGAGTTATAGCCTGTTGCTCCATATGTGCTCATAACATTAGAATTTACAGTTCATTTTCCCTCTGATATATCTCCTTCTCAAATGACAGTACTTGATCATCAACTATTGCCATTCTAATGTCATCCACCCTGGTATATTGTGGAATAGCTTACGGTCTGTGGATGTAATAACGGATGCCATTGACATAAGAGTCAATGACCTTCGAGGTGTGTTCTTTTGAAAGGTCAAGTGATAGATTCTTGCTCATTGCAAGTCTGAGTCAGCCATCTTCAAACACAGGAACCTTGATGAGGCAGTGATGATGCATAAAGCTGTATATGGCCTGGTATGTTATGTGGCTGTATTATTCAAATCTGATCTCAAACTGGATCCAAGTTCTCATCTTGGAGATCAGACTCGTTGCATTACAAACTCCACAAGCTTACACCCATTGAGTTGACATCCAAATTTCCAGGGACAGATATGAGTGACTTTACCAGTCTGGAACCAATTTTACATAATTATACAAGAAGCGACACTATTGATGAGGGTCTGGAAGGAATGGATCTATCTAACCAAGCCATTGTCAATACTGTCATGCAATATGGCTGCCGTGAAGGGTGGTTGCCTTACATCAATTTGCCTTACACCAATTTGCCCAACATTACTCGGGACTGGTTCAGATTGACGATGCTACATACTGAGGAGCAGGAGGTGCAATATTATCACTCATTAGCATGGTTCAAGGCTAGGAGACAAATCACTCAGTGAGTACTGTTGTCTATCATGAATGTGGGTGGATATACTGAACTTCAGTTCCAATTCAGTTCTAGCAACGGTGTTGTATGTGACATATGTCACAGATATATTATTGGGGCACGGTTTACATGTCTGAATTGCCTCCTTGAGTACGATGGCAACAGCATCGATTTCTGTGTACGGTGCTATCAGGAAGACTTTAAGAATGACAAGGTTGTACACACAGGATACCATCCTCTATTACAGCTAAGGCATTGTTTGGCTACACGTCGCCTGTTTTCAGTTGCCAATAGCTCACAATCGGCATTGGATGAGGCAAAGGAAAGCCTCGCCGATCCATCAGAATATCCAGAATGTGCAAATTGCAAACAGAATGTGATGCCGCCTTGTTGGTTCTGCGTTGACTGTGAAGGTAAGGCACCAAAGTAGACTTTAAATCATACTTATATTGCAACAGATGAATTCTTCCTCTGTTTAAAATGTAATGAAAACAATAATGCCATGGAACCATGGATGATGGACAGACATCTGCACCCAGAAGAAGGGCATAGCTATGTTCACAAGTTGGTTCTATGCCCTGAGTCGAAGCCTGATGAGCCCAAAGCACTTTCGGTGGAAGAAAGGCTAGAGACGATGGAGAAGCATATGGAGACGACGAAGAAGCATATGGAAGAGATGGAGAAGCGTATGGAGGAGACCGAGAAGCATATCGAAGCAATGATGAAGCATATTGATGTGACAGGAAAGCATATCGAGGCGACGCATATCGAGGTGTCCCAGTGTTCATTGCAGGACTTGCTTGTATTACAAAAAGAGAAGAACAACGCAATTCAGAAGGGGATCGAAGGGTTGTTTACTTGGGGCACTGGACTAATCGTTCTCGTCTTCACTATGTGGGTGATGATGCGTGGATAATGGGTGAGGGATCGTTGAACCTGTACTAGCACCATATCGACTCTGAAATACGCATGAGAACGAATGTATAACGAAGATTGTAGGAACTTGCGGTACTCACAAAGGAACGCAGTATTTTCTTCAGGGTTGCTTGAAAGTACGGACAGCTCGGAGGGCTCATAGAGCGGACGAAGTGACCGAACATTCAATCGCTTATTCATCAGCCTCTTCGTTCCCTGACCCTTTCATCGAAACTATAGGGATCTTTGTATGGAATATGCGCTAAATGATTTACATGAAGGGCGAAAAGTCGTCCAATAAACTTTGAATACATATCATTAGGTCAGAATAATACTTTGTGATTTTGCTCTCGACGTGTGAGGAGGATCGCTAGCGCGCGTCTGTGCGGCACACAGCAGGAACAATTCTTGCTAGCGAAAGTGAAAATGAAGCTAGGTTTTTCGTGTTATCTACCCTCCTGCTTCTTGTGCTTCCGTGCGAAGCAGAGGACACCATAGGATGAGAGAGCCAAAAAGGCGGAACAACTTTTCTTGAGCAACGACATGGGTGTTAGAACTTATTCCAAGGATTATAATATCAGGTTAAGATTCAAGAACCCCACTTTCCCACCCTCCACTGTGCGATGATGTACAACGCCTGGCGCCGGACGGAGACAATTCTCAAGAGTACGTTCCTGCGATTTTTCCATGAGAATCTGCCAGCAACATATCGAGTTGCAGCAAACTCGCATTTATGATGTAATTTCTTGAAGGAAGAAGCATGAGATGGGTAGAAGCGGGGGTATTGAATTTGTGTATGTGCAGGAGCTCCTGAACGCTCATGTGCATAAGTGAAAAATCTGTATTGCAAACGTCTTACACGTCTCCCGCTGAAATAGGTAGTAGTCATTTGGCATCCAAACAATCGGGTTTGGGAAGGTTCTCTATGACAATACATTGGTACATCAGAGCACTCGCGGGGAAGGGTCACATATGTAATGGGTATAGGACCTAGAGGATTCCGTGTGAACGCAAAAGAGAGTGCTCAGGTCCCCACGTAGGAGTTACAGAGTCAAGTCATGTTGTAGAACCGAGATTGGTGACGCCAGGAAGAGAGACAGGATAGGAAGTGATGTGATAGAGCAATTGGGCGGTAGAAAAGCGGTATTTGCAGTGCCTACATCGGCTATCGCAGCTGCCAAGATTTGTCTTGAGAGGATGTCGAATAGAGATCCAATCCTTGGTGACCGAACAGAATAATAATGTCTGCCAAAGCTCTCGTCAACGTTCGTTACCAAAGACAAGGCAGAGGTACAAACCGTGCAAAAACATTGATTCGTCTCAGCAGAAGGGGCTGCCTAACAAGATGTATTGCGTTGCAGAGAAACAGCTACGACTTGTAACTCTGCCATGCAATCCGTCCATGCCTGTCCGGATTTGTTCCCATTGTCATCGGTGGAGGAGCTGACGAGATAGGTGATGTCGCAGATGCAACCATATTGCTGCCGTGAAATCTGTCGCATCTCGAGGGGAAAAGAAGGATCTCGTAGCGATGCTTCGCAGTATAGTGACTTGGAGGGACAATCAAGGAACACCCATCTCATGGACAAAACAGGTTTTCACGGGCATAGTGCTGGGAGAAAGAATCGATACCAATGCTAGATGCGGTGGTTTCTTGGCCAGCAGGGATTTGAGGATTGAGGATATATAAAGGAAAGCCGATACTGATGCTCGGCCAGCGATGATCTATGAGCGCGAGTGCTTGAGAGTTCGCAATGAGTACTATTTATGATGGTGTCCTTCCTGAATGTAGCATTCATAACTTTGAATGATCCAATGGTAATGAAAAACGCACCTTGGTCCCCCAGAATACCAAAATACACCGCATACAATCACCGCGCGGACCACCGACGAAGGCTATGTCATGAGGACAGGACAGAAAACGCTACTCAGTCTCAAGTATATCGTTGCTTGACCACAGTGTTCTCCAATTTTGCAAAGGGGGCCTCATCCGGGAAGGTGGTATGTGATATCGAGCACGTAGAAGCCAAATTTCTAGCAGAAATACAAAAGAAATCTCTGAAGAAACTGTTCAGCTTTCACGGTGTGTATGTTGTACTCAGAACGCACCGAATACTGATGCCCAAGGGTCAACAAGGTCCTTCATCCGCTTTTCGAAATCCGTGAATAAAGAGCAACACTGGTTATCGAAAGAAGAGACTAGACAGGGAAGAATGCTCCAAGAAAAGAGGGAAGAGTCGCGTCGGTGACTGGGTGGCCGGGTCGACATGTCTCTCTTCGACCACCACCGGTACCGCCTTCAAGCTTCAGGCATGTTTCACGTGATATCGGGTGTAACTGCAAGAGAGGGACGTTCCTTTCGTTGCCAAAGCCAAGGCTGATGGCCGCTGTGACGGGGAGAACCAGGGAACACAGCACGGCGGTGACAAAGCACCTACAGATAGAAATGAGAACTTTTGAACGCTTCCTTTGGTGTAAAATGGACGTACAAAGATAACCCCGAACACCAGCATTCACCACATACAGCGGGCCGTGCACGGGCCACCACTAAGTGTGCGCTGAGATCGTCAACCTAGACTCAACGAGGCATACAGCCCATGGATCCTTCGCAGCCTTCGACTTGACATCTTTGGCGCCCTCTCAGCGAATCTGGTATGGATGTTGGTGTGTGACGGAGCGATTATTTTTCAACGGCCAACGGGGAGTATGTCATAGATATCGAAGCGTTGCAGCCCATAGCTGTGGTAGGGAATGAATGGGACTGAGGATACAGAAGTCGGAAGAAGAGATTGAGCCGGCCAAGAGGAGATGACGGATCGCCGCAAAAATAGCGAGTCCCAAAATGGCAGTTGAACTCAGTTCCACGACTCGGACCGGTCTACCGTGCTCATCCTCCTGCCTATCACCTTGTTGAAGTTGCCGCGTCGTGGCTTTCATAAAAGCATCACTTGGCGCATACATCCAGGTCAGAGAAACAGATACTTTTATCTATTCCAATGCTCACTGTCAGAGCCGCAGCGATGACAACATACGCGACTTGACGGTGTAGAGTTATCCTCAGCAGCAACAGGACTCCCGTGATCTGATCTACCTGCAGAGGATCCACCACATAGATGATAGCAGTAACTACGGGTGTCGAAGTGGTGAATTCTGTCGTTCCCAAGAAATCTGCTCCATGGCGATTTGTTCTTTACGTGTCACGGAACACGTTCGATGACTGATGGAACGAGGAGTACGGAAAGAGAGAAATTTCATGGTAACAAAGGTGGCGGATGAATACGACACCATCTATACATGGTCTCCAGCTTGTGAGTGACTGTCCTCGCCCATGTTAGTACTCTCATTTTCTTTCGAATACTCGCTTCTCAGTTCTAACAGGCGGTGCAGATACACTTGACTCAACCGAGATGCCTCGGTTCGGGCTGCTCGTACTTCGAGGAATCAGGCTTTCGACAGTATATCTTATGTAAATCGCAAGAAGTGATACGGCCCAACAATGGATTCGGAAAAGACGGTTAATAATTGTCCAACAAATGCTGGCCTTGGCACTGAGTTGCGACATGACTTACTGTACACAGATTACCTCTAGTCACCGACACCACCTTGCTCCATGAACTGATGTGAACACGTATGGTTGTGCTCTGGAAGAATAGATACTGAACACCAATGGCGGTCATGGTCACAGTCTAGGAGCCAATCTCAGGCAACTAGTGAATCCTTCTGCCTCACCGTGGCCACCTCAGCTCTGCCTCATCGGCCTGGCGTAACCAATGTCTGTGAGTTGTACAGTATACGTTTGGATCAGGACTTACAGCATTTTCATAGTCGTGCTGAATTGAAGATCAATAGAAGCTTTCTCGGGGTATCTAGTACGTACTCGACATGCTGTTGAGCAGGGCAACGATACTGAGTTATCTGCGGAACTTTTCATTGACATGTGAGTCTACCCTTTACTTTTGGTATCGTTATCTGATGGCATACGCATCCAGGTACGGCTGGCATGTGTATTATCATTAGTCCTTCTATTAAATCCTTTGCCGCCAGTTTTGAACCTTCTGCCTCGATTTCAAGAAAGGAACGGAGACGCGAGCATGGAAAGTATTCCATCTGCGCTTGAGTCATATGGTGGGCGGTCGCTTGGTCTATTAATGTTGGCCCGCCCTAGAAAATGCATCACATGCCAGCATCATTCAGATGTGGATGTATATGATCATATCACCTTCCTGTGCAAGAAGCTGTTGAAGAGGACCCGTACGGATCTCGGCAACACTGCGACAGTCCTAATCTTGTAACACTGATTAGTGCCCTGTATATAAGGACGGCGACATAGCACTTATCTGCACTTTTGTTCGTTCTACCATCACCACCATTACCATGTTTCGTTCCGTCGACATCGATTCCTGCCTCCAGACTGTGAAACTGATTGCTGCAGCGGGAGAGATGGCCCCATTTCCCTTCATTAAAGGTGTCGCCCTTTGCGCAATAGTCATAACATCCAGGTGTGCAGTAGTGATGATTCTTGTTTTGTCAGCTTCGCTAATAATCTTTGCAGAAAGCAGAAAACAATAGAAGTGATATGCGAGAGCTGGCCAAGAGTATCGTCAACACCTTGGTTGCTGTGAGGGACACTGTGATTGAACATGGACTGACTAGCGCGCCACACTTTCAGAATATCTGTGTGGAGTTTTCAGGAGTAAGTCAACCCATGTTAGTTGTCGTTACATACTGACGTCAATATACAGCTACATGACCGAGCTCCTTTCAGAGTTGAACAATGAACGCAGGTCGCGTGGGATTCGGCGGATTTTAAAAGTGAAGAAGATCTCGGATGATATCAATGCATACCGGCAACGTGTACAGGCAATCAAGGAGGACTTTTTGGTAGGTGTTTGCTTTCACCTTCATGTGGCTCTTCACTGGATCACAGATCCGCACCACGACCACGACACGACTTGTCCTCTCCGATTTCCAGGATCAAGTCAACACGAGACTCGGCGCTCTAGCTGGTGCCATGGAGGCGTCAGAGAGAAATGTCACATCAGTCATCAAGGATAATATTAAAGAGGCACGCACCTCAGGTGACCTGCAGAGCGAAAAGCTTCAGATGACATTGGTGTGACTTTCAGCGACGAGGTTTGTATAAGGAGTGGTACGCAGTTTTGGTAAATGGTGTAAAGATTTCGCTTTTGATTTCCGAACCTCTGCAGGTTCGGGATCTCATTCCAGGGGATATATACCTCAAAGCATCTATTCCACGCAGCTGTCATCATGGGAGCCATTCGGACTTTGATGAATATCACGCTGTTATCGACGATCATCCCAAAATTGTTCACGTCTTCCGAGCTCAGGCGGACCAACAAGAACGAGTGATGCAAGTATGTTAGTGTCCGACTATGCTACCGTGTACTCTGATCTCATCCTTCCAAGCGGTTCCAAAAAGAAGTAGATCGAAGGCTTCACTTAAGGTGCGCTGCGTGCGCAGGTACTTTGTTATGAGATTTACTCTTACCTCGAGCTAGACACCTGAATATTTCCCAGTTGTTCGGTGTATGCACGTCACCAACTTTTCTTGGCTCTTATTATCCACAGTTAGTTTACAACTCTTCCCTATTTGGTTTAGCTCATTTTCTTTCAGGCGCCAATGTTGAACGGCATCTGTATGAAGTCTTGGTGAATGAATCAAGTGTAAAAGGGGTGCTCCTCTTTTTTCTTCGAATGGTACGACATTACCTATTGGTCCATTCGCATTGCTCAACGTCTCTAGTACAATGATTTGCAGGTATATAGATTGCGTTAAGGCTTAAACCGCTGAAATATCTACCGGTTTCAGTCCATAGCAAATTATCTAGCCAAACAAGCTTGGATTCAACAACAGGAACAAGACGACAGTGTGAGTGAAATACCCTGGTCCACTGAATAGCCCTCTGACAATCTCCAAGGATGGGAAAACATTACATGCCCAGACCGGCTGCTTTGATGAGCAAGGGCGGGTCATCCTCAAGGATCTCAGTCTAGGTTATCATCCCTTCATACCTTTCGAGCTGCATCTGGGACGCTCCGGAATATCTATTGATGCAAATATGAATATCTATAATCACGCAACTCGCTGTTTTGATGTGGCAGAGCTAGAGTGTCTATTTCAACATTCTGCGAAGCTAGAGAGAACTGATCTGCGGCATTTCTATGAGAGCGTCTACTTTCTATTAGGATACAACACATGGTGTTGTTATAGTTATCCAGAAAGGTGTTATAATTATCCAGGCTATGCGGGAACAGGGAGAGTTGTCGCAAATTTGGAGGAATGGACATTGCGCTGGACTGTAAACTCAGGGCAGCAAGGTTTGCGACGTCTAAGGTCAGTCGTTAATCTGTTGTATTCAATGATTTTCTCCCTTGTTAGCACATACTGATTTATTCAACCATTTTCTGAAAAGGCAATCAACAGCTGGTATTCAATGCTTATTGTCCCCAAATCGGAGCTATTCCTTTTCGGTGTTTCACAGTGATCCCTTTCATCGGAAGCACCCTCAGCGACTTGTCTTTTCCTGGCTTGCTCAGAGATCTCTATTGCCAAAGGATCCTCATGATTTATCCAGCGTGAGCGAAGGTTATTGCAATGTTATCAGGATGAAATATCTAGTTGATGCATGGACTATAGACTTGACTTTCTGCCTTCATATCCAACCTAGCACAAACTGCTTACCGAGTCATGCACCAGGAATTCGCCCATTGTCAATCATATTCACTGCGCCTGTTATCATTTCACTATCACCTCCTGAGATGTCATGGCCTTTCCGCTTCGTTGTCAATGGGATCCCCATACCTCCTGAAGAGGTTGAAGAAATATTCCGAGTCAGAATCCACATGACCTGTTATAGCACCCTCGTGTGATGGGGACATTTCTGTTCAACTCTATACATGAATTGAACGCTATATGTGGTTTCAATCCCGCCCTGGATGGAGTGGATATATGTAAGTATTTTGATTTGTTCCCTTTGGAAATATTTGGTGAAGCCAACGACAACGTCACTGCGGTCATCGGTGAGTCTTTCTGTTGGAGTATTCTGTCCCAGTTAAATTTGCTTACAGTTGAACCCAGACGAAGTTCAAACATATAGCAGCATCGAAAAGTTTGATCCATTCGAATCTGATAGTGACGATGGTAACTGTCATAATAGATTTATGTATACTTCCATCTGCTGATGGTCGGTCTGTAGACGACAATGTGAAGATTCATGATGAGATCGCATACTGGGACTTAACTGTTGGCTTTGACGATGGTTCAGAAGGTCGGTGTTCTGTTAGACCATGCTCTATGGAAGGGTAGACTGGCATGCTCATGTCAACATCACAATTGGTGGTTATATAACCATATATGGAAAGGAGACCTCGAAAACCTCTATGAGATCATTGATTACTCATGTATCATTCTTGGCAATAGTTATTTGGGTAATAACAATTTAGTATTTTTATTAAATATTTGTCACTGATTATGTTCTTCAATACCTGGTATTTGCCTCTGGCTGCCTACACACTGGCATTAAAAAATATCCTTGCACATTCTCAACATGATGCCCATGCCCTGAAACCAAAATTGGCTGGATTCCATGCAACATATTTGGATGTACCTTTTTTCTTTCACTGATTCAGAATTTTGATATTTAATATATTCATGTAAATATTAAATATAAATAAAACTAATAAAATAGCAGGATTACAGGCGGGGCTAGTGTATGTGCTAGCAGACACTATAGAATGTGTGTGTAGTTTTGATGGGCTTGAAAATTATTGGGGTGAGTGAACGGCAGTGAAACAGGGATGCACAACAATCCAAAACCTGAAAATGGGGATGTTGAGGTTGGGACACCATCAATGACAGCAGGAATTGTTGATGGGGTTGAGCAAGCACACTGGTTATAGCATCGTGCTACCCTGTGAGTATATTGGGTGTTGAGAGTGAGCCCATGGCAATGGCTCAAGCTGGGGTAGGCTGGGAGGTGTACAGGGATCGACAATGGAATTGAGCATCAGGGCAGGATCATGAGGGGAAACGGACATCACCATCAGATTCTCCACTATCAAAAATGGAGGTCATGGTCTGATGGTGGTCGTATGGTCGGTAGAGGGCAGGGGATGCAGCAGGAATGGGGATCTGGGGTTGTCATCGTCGTCAGGGATGACAATGTTTGGGGATGAAATTGGCCTGATAGTCATGATCCCCCATGTCAAAAATAGGGATGCATGGAGGTTGGGGCTATTCAGGGGCTGGGACAGGCAGTAGGGACCAATGTTGGAATTGGGTGGGGGTGGCAGCAGCAGCGTCATCGGTGCTTGTGTAATTGCTGTCTTTGTCTCATTTGATGTGTTCATAGAGGTAATTGACGCACAAAGTTGTGTTGGTGTCACTGCAGCCGTTGGATGTGGTGCCCGATCCTCATCCTGCCCTCCATTCATACCGTTCCACCCCATTGCGCATCCCACCTTCCTCCTCCCTGAGCCATAACAT
>FTRY01000126.1:0-16949 GCA_900157415.1 Armillaria cepistipes
CCTCTGCTTGCGAAGGAGTTATAGTCGTTGGTAGCTCGCTTGCTCGCCATTGCTGGTCATAATCGCGGCCTTCTCTCCTCGGATCCATCCACGTAACAGCAGTGTCAACGATAGTGAACTCGTTCCAGTCAGAAATCGTACAAGCTCCGTGCAGCTGTGAGATGGGACCAGAGGAAACAGAGTGGTTGGAGTCTCGAGAGGCTTGTCTGGGTACGCGGATCTCATCGGTTTGGCAAATGATCATGGTAGCCGGCTCTCTTTGTTCTCTATCTCTCTATCTGACATTCAGTGTGACAGTGACCTCCACATACCCTGACTCCCACATCTCCTTACTCAATGAACAAGATATCAGCGCCTATGATATTATCATCAATACCTGATGTCGGCCCTCTCGAGTACCTATCAACATCAGTCAGCGAGACTGCTTCGATTCCATCTCATCCTTTTCAAGTCGCGGTTCACATTGCAGAGTTCTGAAGTCGCCTAACCCTAACCCTAAGTCAGAGTCGGGTTCCCAGACGTTTCACACCAATGACGTCCTTCGTCTCCTTCTGTCAATAGTGCCAGCACACAGAGTAGTATACCTCCACGTCAGTCTCCCTTGTGTGCATTGCAAAAGGACTGCACTTGGCACGCCAGGAGATGATGTCAAGGTGGAAGAAGCAAGTTGCAATCTCTGGCAGGGAGTTCTTTTGGAGGCGACAGACGATAGAAGGATAAGGTCCGCGAAATTATGAAGAGACCTCTTCAGACTTCCCTTGTGCATGGAGTCCCGGTGTTTTTCGTCTGCCTAGCGTAGAGACTAACCGTGTCATGGTTATCATCGGCATTGGGAGTCGTATACCCTCAGCGGCGAGTTTGCCAAAATGATGACCATGTTGGACGTTGGCAAGGTAATACTGCGCTCAGCGCTCATCTTGATCGCACTTTCCCTGAGTACGTCGCTTCCATCTTTTTTCAATTCTTTATCTCACATTGATGTTTAGGATCTTGGATGAACATTGTCTGGATAATCAGTACGCCGGCGTCACGTCAATTTCCATGACATACATCGACGGTTAAAGCACTAGGCTCGAAGAGAATCACAACTGCGACGGAGCTTGCTGGATGAGGAACACGCGTCGATGCCATAACAATGGCCAAAGCATCGGCTTAGGAGAAAACTTTAGTTTCCATCAGACTAGAGCAGTTCACAAACCGAAGTATACTCTGAGCACCTGCAAATGTGTCAAAATAGAGAGGTGAGTCTTTCATTTGTTCCTTCTCCCACTTTGTCTGACTTCGTGACTAGCCTATGGTTATCTGCGGCCAGCTGACGCTCCTACCCCCGCCGCATCTCATACCATCTTCTTCGCAGTGCACATTTGCTTCTGCAATCGAAGGCCGGAGTCGGCGGACGACGACGACGACGACTTCCACTAGCGTGTGTATATTTCTGCTACCTTTTTCGTTCCCGATTCTGACGTCAGTCGTATGGGCGATCGAGTGCGTCGAGTACTGGATGAGAGTAGACAAGAACAGTGGACTATAGACCTGGGATCTCGAGAGCAAAACTAGGGTACGGTTCCTCTTTCATGGGCCCCTCTTGTCAAGTGAATTGATTCTTGAATAGTATGATATTATACGACCACACGATACGATAGCCGCCGTCGACTTCCTTTAGGCCTCGGCAAATACCCTAACCCTAAGTTTTTCACCAACATGCGTTACATGGATATCCCAAGGAGGGTATACACGTGTGTCGAGGATGCACGATTGTGGTCGGGCACCTCTATTTCGGCTATACCGAGCTTCAGACCGATGTCGAGGCCCTGGATACTGATGACAACGGGATAGATCTCCGACAGGTAGGCTCATCCGTTTTTCTATTAGACTCGTGCCTTAAGGTTACTTGAACAGCAGGATGGCTTGTAAAACGGTTTCGTTTGCACAACGACACCTTACTGCTAACTAGCTCTCAGGCAAATGCAATAAGGCAAATCGTCCATGTCTAGATAACACGAAGGACCACCTTTTTGGGATTCAGCTTGCCAACGTAGGTCGTCTTTCTCCTACTATCAACCACGGTTTTACCGTCTTTCTTAGAGATAGACACCCTCTAACCTCCTCGAGCTATCGAGCTCCGGATACCTCCCCTTCAACGTACTTTCTTCGTCAATTGTTCTGACGAGGTTCAACACTTCAGCCCCTCTGCGAAGATATGAAGGTTCGGGCGTGCTCTCGAGACGTTATATTAAGCAGTGTGGGCTGCAGGAGTTTCAAGCCTACCACGGTAAGCTCTTCTTTCTTTCCTTAACAAAGGCTAATTGTCGTACTTTTCAGAAACCAGTACAAGCATGTGCCTTTCGGTAGACAGGAGCGCTTTCCATGGTAGTGAGGAATGATGTGCTCGTGCTCCGGAGAACGACTACTGCGTGTGAGTATCGTTTAAAGCCTAGGGATGTTTTGTCCCTGAAAGGCGGTGGGAATCATACCTGCCCCATAAATTATAACGCGCAACACGTTTGGCCGTATCGTATTATAACTGATCTAATTGAATTTATCTTCTTAGTACTCAAATACCGACGCAACGTTCCCTTCTGTTCGTGCTGCGTCTGATGATTGAGCATCCGGCGGTTCACGGCTTATGAAAATATAAAGGGCGAACCGTGTGACAGCATACCTTTCGGCACTTGCTGAAATGTCGAATAGATGATCTACGGCGCCCATCTTAAAGAGCTGAATTCTTGAGAATAGAGGTTGATGCTATGCCCACCGACTAAAACTTTTGATGTAGCGACCCGAACTTTACACAGACGTATCGCCTCGGTCATGATGACATCCTTGTCAACGAAGATGGACACTGAGTATGTCCCTTTGTTTCCATCTATCTGTTCAGGCTGACGTGTGAACCCAGTACTGCCCTATGAAGACTCTGTACTCGATCCGTGACACTTGGGTAGTCGCTTCCAAAATCAGGTACTTGCACCCGTCTTAATATTCTTTACGAAATGGGACAATTCCAATTCGGACTTTACCCCAGAAGAATTATCATGGAGAGGGCGCCGTAGACCCGCTCGCTGGCTTTTTGCTCATCGCAGTCTATGATCTAGATTCTGGGAACCCGAACATCGTGTGATAGGACGTTTCGATGCGAGTACTCCGAATTGACTGTACCTTCAACGTTCGATGAAGGCATTTTCCGTCATATTACCTTTCGTGGACCAACCTCATTCACCAGGCATCCTTGATCTCCGCACTTGAAGCTTGTTCCTTGATTTAATTATCAACGGTACCTTGCAAATGACCTAGATGGCATAGGGTCGATGCGAACTTACATGTCTTCTCGGCCAGGATTCAATTGGTGTGTACCTTGATGGGTCGACAGTGGGTACTGGGTTGACAGCCGCCCATTAGATCTTGACTCCCCAGGACTAGAGATCCTCCAAAGACCTGTCGAAGCTGTGGCCAGGAATGTCGGCGGGCCCTGAGATCTACCGAAGGTCGTCAAGGCTACCAGTAAACAGAACTGGCGTGAAGGGTCCCAATCTTCTTGGAGCATTGGAGGAATTCGGCTGCTATCGAACAGTGCACCCGGTAACTTCACAACATCAAAATGTTTATATTCGCCATTGGGGATGATGTTTCGTAGCTGATCAAGGAATAGCTCCGTAAGTCCATGCCCTGCGAGGATGCTATGTTTATTAACCGCTCACTTATCCGATAGTGGATTCAGTTGCGCACGGATCATCCCGTCGCTCAATGTACTATTATACCTATGACTCGGTTTGCAGCCAGTCGACTTGGGTTCGACTGATTCTTTTCTTTGATCTTCCAAGCCATTCGCTCGGAATGTTTTGTCTATTCTTTCCCTGTGTCACTTGCTTCTCGGAGCGGTACGCCGTGCCCCGGTATGTGGACACCAACTCCTTCTTTCGTCTATGCCTTCCTGATGAGTTCTCATAGCGCGCGCTTAATTGCCTCGTGTACGGACAGGGGACCCACATGGATCATTTGAGCATGATGTCTCTCGCTTGTCCATCAACTAACGCTATCAGCGCAATTTTACAACAGTTATAAGCATCATCCTCTGTGTATATCTTTGCGATGTTACCGATCTGGTTTTGTCTCCATAGCATATGGCCGATGCGGCTCCGTTTTATGCATCAGAGAGATTTGATGAAGTCGATCACGAGGGAGCATACTTGAGCAGTGACGATATTAGTCTGCGCGGGCCTGATTATACGGAAGCTTCTCTGACGACTCACGAGTGACGGCGAAGACGAGGATGAAGACAAGACGAAGATGTAGGATTACAGACAGCCCTAGCTGCGTCGAAGTTGGAAATGGAGAACGATCTTCGGCAGTGGAGCTTGAACTTCAGAGAGCCATCGAGGCATCGAAAGGTGCGAACAGGATTTGAAATTGAAGCTGGACACTGAAAGATCGATAGAGATCTCTCTGTGGCAGGAAAGGACTTCCAAGGAGACGCGAAAAGTAGAACAGGAGGTCTTGGTCACTTCCCAGAGGACTCGTCATCGGATAAGTCTTTGGATCGGCCGAGTTCCTCTTCAGTATAAACTGGTGATACCGCATCGCGTGCACGGCATCATACTGTCCTTTAACCAAGTACGAAAAGACTCTCTCACACGTGCAACCGGAGTCATGGGCGTGATTTTTCTACGCGAAGTGCTCATGTCACTTATGTTCAAAATTCGACAACATTCGACAACATCAAATGCATCTATTCAAGGGGAACCTGGCGCAGAACGATCATCTGAGAATGTCTCCATGCGGTGTCAAGGTTCCGATGATATAACTGCCAACCTATTCACGCGCTTGGCTGTTCCACCATCGCTCGTCCCTCCCAAAACATCTTCCCTGCCGAGTCGCAACTTCTTGGCAAGCGATCTCGTAGCCGACTTCAATGAACCTCGAATGTTCCTTCAGCTATTCCGGACAACGATACGACCTCTATTCTCTGACCAATGCTTGTGCATCAGTTGTGGTGCGAGATTTGCATGTTAATTACATCTCTCCTCGATCCATCCCTTCTTATAGATACCCCTTC
This sequence comes from Armillaria cepistipes, assembly GCA_900157415.1. Lineage (NCBI taxonomy): Eukaryota > Fungi > Basidiomycota > Agaricomycetes > Agaricales > Physalacriaceae > Armillaria > Armillaria cepistipes. The sequence continues at coordinate 5,051 of FTRY01000126.1, forward strand.
AGGTACAATTTGGAGCAGAACGTCCCGGCGACGCAAATTACCATGCCATCTGCTCTTCATGGAAGCCTGATATGTTATTGTGGGAGCTGCGGTATTCGCTTCTGCCATGGATGCCGACGGCCGCAGAATCAGTGTGAGAAGCCAGGTACCTGCCGACCGCGCATCACTACCGCTATATCCCAGATCATCAGTCTCGTCGACGTCGAGCTCCTCAGACTCGTGGGTCCCAAACGTGTCAATAAATTGTTCGCTACGAGTATAAACTGACAACAGGTAGCCAACGCGCTGTCCACGATCGTAGCCTACTCGAATCATTCGACACATATGCAGCATTACTATATCTCGCACTTCATCAATTGGTCGCTCCTTCCTGTGATCTTCAAGTACCTCCTTGAACGTCCTCTAAAATTGTGGATAGAGACAGGAATGACTAAAGATCTGTACCATCAGATGCTTGCATTTCTTATGATATCTCTGAATGTGGAGAGTGGAGAAATTCTTCTTTAACAACGACGTCGGATCGTGCAGCATAAGGGCCTGTACGAAATGATACAAGACACTGGGGAAATTACTTGGGATAACGTGGCTCCGGTTAGATCCTTTGCCGACATCATTGAGGATATCTACACAGGTGATTTCATGAAGGAAGCCGAGGACCATATCTCTCGGTCTCGATATCTATTTTGATCATCTTAGCGATCATGTCAACTACGTCAAACACCTATTCGAAGGATTTGATAGGTTGCATATGACAGATGATAGTGGGAAGGCTGTCACTATTAGACGCTCCAACAATGACGTAGTACTGTAGCGTGAATGATAAGAATTTTCTCCTCGGAGCGTTCTCATCGTGTCATTGTCGAGCATCATATCTGATGTCAATGAGACAATGGAGGCTTTACTGACTACGTTCGTCAAATTCGTAGCACGATCGTTCGGACTCAATGCCAATTAAGATTACGGCTCTTATGGGGTAATTTGTAGGGAGAGAAGCATGGATTTAGGCCACTTTTCGAGTACAATAGTAGAGCAGACAAGAGCCTAAGCGCTGTAAAAGTACCGTTCACTGATGCCGCTTATCCGTGGCCATGGAGATCAAGGTGAAAGTTATACTTTCAACTCTTACAAATTTGAAGTTCCGCTCTACATGTTGTGGACTATCAATCCTTTGGACCTCAAGCTCGACGTGAGGAACGAACGGCTCGAGTTTTAGCAGGGCCAAGCTAGTGGTGCAGTAGTGGCACCGTATTTGCATCCGTTTTGTACGATCGAGCAATACCGATGTTTGCGGACTTCGTAGCACATCTCCATCGAAGTTTTCACTCTCTCCTCGTTGTGCAGGACTCGTTTTCGCGACCCACCCACCTGCACCCTTGTTAGTTATAGCTGTTTGGGTTCGTTGTCTGCCGCATCGCGTCTCCAGCCGTCGGTCAGTCATCAACCTCCCGAACACCTGGGTTCCCTGCCATCAGTTGGTGACGTTTCAATCACCTTCCGGCTTCCCTTCCCTCAGCCGGAAGTCACCTCAGCAGGAAACTCACCCCCCAAACCCCAAGATACCCTGTATCTTGGTTTCTCACTCACTCGCGCTCCTTCTGCCACGTCTAACGGTCACCATCTAGCTTGGCTCCCTGTTCCGAGAGCTTGATGACAAGGCGCTCCACCCCGCATTCCCGCAGAGCTCTGAATATGCGTCGGTCGAATCCTGGAAATTGGTGCATACTACATGTGCGGCGCCTCCATTCACAATTCCGACCAGCCCGGTATACTGTGTGCGCTATATCTATGATGATGTATTGTTCGGATTTTGACTATTACAAGTTTTACGCTAGCGACTTTGGGAATATATTCAAAAGCAAGTACCCATGTGCGTCATACCAGGACGCTCGCGAAATGAGTCCGCTCGACCGGGTACTTAGCTGAGCACGGTGATGGGAATCGGGTTTATTTGAAAGACGAAATAGATCCTTCTTTTCGGCTGGACAGGACATTGCCACTAGCAATTCCTATGGGTATGTTATCGCGTATCGTAAGGTGACTCCCCTACTACTTAATCTGGATTGTGGCACTGCAGATATCATGAGAATTGTCGGAAAACGCTCATCAAAAGGATGTAAGGCAAATCAAGGTCGCATTCCAGAGCTATCAGGCAACTTTAAAGGTAGCCACCATTGTGGAGCTGAAAAGACTGAAACTGGCGTAGATTAGACGGGGTTGGTAGACAATTAGTATCATAGTAACGCCTATGAGTAGGACTATTATAGTGTTTATGGAGAAACATCATACTACTCAGGGTAGAACAGATCGAAGAGGTCTATTTTGGTCAGTCAAATTGTGGTCAGCCAGAATTCCGAGGAATTCAGGATCCGAAGTCGAAGCACGAAATCAGTCCTTGAGAAAGATTTTTTTCCCCTTCATACCATGGAATCAGAAATGCGGATCATCCATCAAGGGTAAGGGATTGAATGAAGGGCAGGATGTGTTTTAATGGTATGCACCATCATGATCTCCGCGGCTTCTTCGAACTCATCATGTCTTCTGTCATATGCAGGGACGGTTTTCGGAATATAGATCCACAGATGCCGTAGGGTGCAGGGAGCGATGCCATGCAGAAAAGCGATTGTTCGGTTAGCTAACCACATATATACACGTACAGGTTCATTTATGGTTGAGTTTAGGACATGTGGACAAACATACAGTAGGCGACGAAAGCGACAACGTAAAAAAAAGAAAAGTAACTATGATGACGATGATCAATGTTCAGACTATGGTCAATGTTCTAAAAGGGAACTATGAAGTGCGATGTTTTGAAAGAACGTATAAAATGTACGGTGTTGGGCGAAGAGATCTGATGGCGAAGTGGCTGGTAAGCGGCGATAAAAGAAAAGAATGAATGAAGTACGTACATAATCCATATTCCGCTCCTTTACCCGAAAGGACACCCCGGGGCATGGGTACCCCTCCACCCACAGTGACAACATTGAGGCTCGCTGACTCTACGACCGTTAGACATCGGCACCCATGTGCTCGAGGCTGTGCCATTCTGCGAAGATTTGGGTTCTGAAATGATCACAGACATGACAGAAGAGGGAGGTGAGGTACACATTGATGAGTGCGAGGGAGAAAGTAATGCTGATTTTAAAGTACGAGTTCGGGGGCCTCGCTGAGGAAATTTTTGTTTCCGCCATGCTTGCCTTTTATCATCTCCAGTGGTGCCCGGTGTATTTACAAATACCCAGCTGACTGACGAAATATCGGTACGAATAGCTAGGAATCTCTTCCCACTCACGGAGGACGGGTCGACAAGTAAAAACGAATTTGTAGATCAAACTGTAGTGGTTACTAGACCATTCTAGGAATCTCCCGTTACATGAGACCGGTGAACAGTTTGCCAGGCTTGATTCAACTCTTAGCCTCGAAGTCGAGCCGTATCTGATGGGATATGAAATGCAAATTGAAATAGCTTCGACGAGGCACAAAATTTGATTCGCTGGTCCCGGAGGTAATAATTACGAAAATAGACGAGTAAGTAGGCCCTTGTAAGTTATTTGCGACCAGATTTTTGGAACCTTCTAATCATGAGTTATCCAGAAAAAGCCACAACTGCCGTATTAGGCACGTATGCTGCGTACTTCGATGCGAAGTATCCGAGGCAAAGTTCACATCGCCTCTATCAATGGGACACTTTCTAGAGATTTCACACGTAGAATATGTCATACCGTGCATCAGCAGTTTGGACGACTTCATTTCGGAACCTCAGATTCTCCTGGACATCAACTGAAGATGAAGGTAAGCGCAAGCTGTGAACGTCGTGACTAATTTCCCATTCACGTAGTTACCTGATGCACTTCCCACGTCGCGGTTAACTTTGAATTGCTCACGATTCCATAGAAAAGCATTGTCCCTCGAAATACCGAATTATGCAAGATTTATCTGTATTTGGGGGTCATCGTGAGCAGAAAATTCATGTCAGAGCGATAGGAAATTTTATGCAAAGTGTGACTACAGATCATGGCAGATCAGCCTAAAAAGTCGATAGAATAGCTTGCCTTCTGGCTATTATAGTTGCTTAGATGGTATCTCACTACAAAGTAGGTATGAAAACTTACAACCTCGTGCTGATTATTCTGTTATCTCCGAGATTATATTCTAGCACGTGTCTCAATTCAATAAAGAATTACTAGAAGGGCCTATTCACAGCTTTCCAGAGACTTGTTATCTCCGCCTGGGTGGTTCTCTCCTCACATTTCAAGGTCACACTTCAGGGCAGCACCATCAAGCCGTTATGTCTCGCTTTTATTGCGTGCCTTCCGGTCAATAATTAACAGCCTTAACAATTATCGGCACAAGGTTCATCACTGGCAGGTGAAGCGGCTGAAGCCTTCCGGTGCTGTGGCATCTTTTAATACGCGTTATCTTTAAGGTTTCACTATTCAGAGTAATGGCTAAGATACGTGTGACCTGGGGCTTCTTCCGTTGTGTGGGCTGAATGTATTGATCCGACCACAAGACTCCCCGCAGCCAATCAGGTTATCCCTTTGAGGCGGTGCAATGTCTTCTATTTTGTAACATACAGGTAAGTGACCCCCCGTCGCAGTGACTGATTCATGCGCTTCTCCATCCGCGCGTTTTAGGGTCGTAACAGCGAGTTACTGTGGAAAGTAACCTTTACATCTGCCGGTGTCCGCTTTATTCTGGCCACCTATTCTCATCAACCTTAAATTCGGCCTCTGAGAGTTCGGTCCGAGTCTTTAGGTGAACGTATCCACGGTGAGTCTCTTTGATCGATGTGAATGTCCTAGAGCCCTATGATCTACTGTCAATATTTCAGGGACATTAACAGTTATGTAAAATATTATCGGAAGGATTCGAAAGTTAAGCAAGTGGTAGGATGAACTCGACCGTCTACGCAATCTTCTACTCGCAATACGTATACTGGTACCATTCATGCAAATTGCAAACATCAAGTAATTGGCCGAAAGCGGAAATAGTCCATGTTGATGCGGATCGGGATGCTATTGCTATCATCATTGGATGTACCATCCGGCAATGGTAAACCTGAATTTTCAATGAAATGGCTGAACTTCAAACGATGACTGAGCTTTTGGTATGACGTTATTCTCCAACGAATATCGTCTACTCCGTCATACTTAGAACTCGCAGAATAAAAAATTCATCGGCGGCTTCTCGGGACTCGAAATTTCTTCCCTTGAAAGTCTTCTAGACCAATTGATAGCCCGGGAGCGGTGGACAAGGTCAGTTCTTTAATCATTCTTGGCTTTTATTACGGCTTGCCTATCTGCCCCGAATTGTCCGCACTAAAACCTGTCTCTATCACCGTCAAACATGACCTTGACTTGTCATTAATTAATATGACCGCTTCCTGTATTTTTGTTCCAATCACGAGTATTTCTCCCTCAAGATAAGCTAACCTACCCTCTAATGCCCAGGCTTAGTCCTTGATTTGTATTTATCTGTTTCGGTGTTTTAGCCCTGCCGGATGATTGACTTTCACGTGTACCTACGCTTCTGCATTCACTTGGAACTGGCGGATGATCAAGTAAACATGAAGAATTCTCTTCGACTCGGTTTTTCAGGCTCTCAAAGAGTGAATACATTTCCAGGGTTCAACAAAGCTCCCCACTCGGTACTCTTCCTTCCCGTTAACGATTTCCACGCATTGAAGGCCTAGACTCTGGATCATCTTAGGCACCACGATGCTTTCTCAACCAATCACCCAGTTCGGACCTTTTGCACGCACACTACATGTAAAACCTTCTTTTACTAAACAAGGTCCGCATACAAGATATACCCCATTCAGAAGACTTGACGAATTGGCAAGTGAACATGCCGCCGTTCGTCACTGGAATTGATATCCCTTCATTCAGACTTGGTGTATAACAGAATGCGAATGCATCAGCGTTCCCCGATTCTCGGGCCTCGATTTTCTCGGTCTGTGGACCCTTTCATTGCTTCCACCTGCATATTATTGGTCGCCAATGGTGCTTGAATGCTTTATATCGATGTGAGGTAAATTGTGCGAACTTTGAAGGATAGGAGTCAGATGAGGAAGATTTATTGTGGTGGTGAGCGTATTGGAAACATTAAGCCGGGTCTGTGTAAAGGATACACCTACATCTCGGTCGGAGGGATCTACATGTTACATTGCTAATATTGTCCTCTGGATTGACGCAAGAAGGTGAATGCCATATCGAAATAAGCTGGAGGCTGAATGGCAGTCACTCGGTGTTGATTGATACTTACTACTACTGAAGGTTGTATGAATAGTCTCTCGATACTTAGTGTAATTTTGCTAGCAGCTGTGCTTGGATCATCGAAGAATACCTATGTTGTCAAAACTACGACTTCGCTATGTGGAGTTATCATTGACTCTGTCTCGTGACGCACTCCGCAGTCCGAGGAAATGTCATGCTTCTTTTGTGGAGTATAACCGAGAAATCGCCTGCACAAACAAGCTACGCTTTCATCCAATGTACACACTCGATACTCACAAGTGACATGGCGACTTAAAGTACTTTCTCAATTAATATCTAGGGCTTCGCACCGTACCGTATACGGTATACGGCCGTCAGCTCCAAACCGTCGACGGTGTACGGACCGTATGAGTACGTCCGTCACGGCCGTGCATACGGCCGTATGCTAGGTGCTGGGCTTGGTGCGTCAGAACCATATGAGACCATACTGTACAGACACCAAAGCCCACCTAGCTCGTTTTCTGATACAATCTGACATTGTTACCGTCTTTAGAGAAGAGATTCTCGCTGCAAAGAGGCACCCCTAACACTTGCAGGAACGCGTCATCGGTTCCAAATACACAAGAATAACACTTATGGGTCGCAAACGACCCGAAAATGAATGGAAATGAAAGTTATGGTACTGTATTGGGCTGCTACACCCCGAGTTATCGCTGAATTTCGCTCTCCGTGCGATATAGGGCTGCATACCGTACATACGGCCGTCGACGGCCGTCAATACGGTGCATCTCAATCTCTTGACGGTACGGTTACGGCACCCGTACGACGGTACCCGTACAACCGTATTATACGGTGACGGTGCGAAGCCCTATTAATATCTGATTCAGTCTTATACAAGTCCGGAGTCCTACTACGACCATGCCTGAGACTTGTTCGATAGAGTGATATAAAAGAGAAGTGAAACAACAGTATTAGTAGAAAAGTTGAAGAGTTGCACAAGGAGCAATAAGGAGGACTCGAATATGTAGCGACAACCCGATACTGTACCATTTCGATCAAGATCGATTCGTCAAGCCGTGTGACCTGTGACCACGTTGACGAAATTTTGGCCATAAATTACCTTTTTAAGCCAGACGTAGACAACCTACAGGCCCTGAGACCTGTGACCTGCACCAGAATTCGTCGCCGTCAAGGGGTCCTCGGACGCGTGACCGACGAATCGATCGAAATGGTACAGTATATCGAGTCATGTCCAAAACTATTAATTGGATATTGTGCCACTAGCTGGGAGCGACTTTGCGGCACTTGGACATTAAACACAATGTGACTGCCAACATCTTGCTACCGTGCTCGACAGTGCTCGATAAAAATGAGTTGCCGTGACTTGGCAGTGCCGCAGCAAGTAAACCTCTAGATTACCAATGCAATCACTGTGGCCACCGCATAACGAGATCGGCGGTATAAAGATGGAAGTGTCGAATGTCCGCTGATACAAGTTATTTGTTTCGGATGAATACTTAGCTTGATGATGACTTGTCTTTTTGTGGTGTCGAAGCCCGTCACATGAAGAGTGTAGCACAAGTAAAATTGACGGATTTCCGTTCAAGGTGACACTTCGCATGGAGCCGGCCCGGTTTTTGCTTTCACATTCAAAGTTGATTCAATGGTTTGCGTGCTTGGCAACACGGGAGCTCAGGCCCAGGGTTCCGTGGTCAGCTTAAGCCATCCCACAGCTCCTTTGTTAAGTTTTTACTGCACTGAGGACACCCATCCATCGCCAAAATTTCCTCATTCTGCGACTTCGCACCACCGTAACCCGAGGAAAAGTCATCTGAACGTACCATCATAATCTCATGCCTTCATACTCCAAACGTTAACTTTGGCAACTCCTTTACCGCATCTTATTTATCATAATACACTGCCCAAGGTTTTTACGGTTGTCTTACGCCGAAGACTCTGGTTCAACAGTGCTTGATCCTAATTCGCCGCCCTTCTTCTCCTGGCCTTCACCAGGAAGCTCATCCATGCTATAGGGGAATGCATCCGTATGTTTCTCAACATATCGTGAATGTTGTCAATCCTTTCAGAAACAACGAATGTTCTTTAGGCATGTGTTTCGTGAAGATCACCCAGTCACTTCCGCTGGCTAGCGTTCCGGCAGCTTGGACATCCGCGTATCGCCGCGATTGTTGAAATTTAGTACGAGCGGATAACTATGGCGGTATTCACTGAATGCATCTCGTGGTGTCTACATAGATGCGGAGGTTCTCTCTGTTTTTCCGATCCTTTATTAGCCAATTACTATTGCCGCTGTACTGATCACTAACCACACCTTAGATTTGATCCTTCCAACCTGTTCGGCTGTATCTCATCGCGGACTCAGGTCTAAACAATGCGTTATAAAGGCACCTCGGAAGAGGAAACGGCTACCCCCGCATCGCAACTGTCAATACTTACTTCGCACTCATTCACGCGCTCACGACTATATTGACTACAGCCCCACAGGAAAAGAATCAGAGCACTTCTTCCGCATCGATATACTAGCCGCCCGAACCCGAGCTCAGAGCCTGCCTGCCATGAGTCTCTCTTGGCGCCAAACTTATATTACTTATACCTACTTGTCTTTTTAGTCACAAACTTCTTTGGGCAACATCATGCCGTCACAGTTTAGTTCTATATCAGTCCCTTTGCAAACCTCGTCTACAATGCAGGTGCCTTCCTAACGCGCTTCGGAGTCGAACCGGGCCGAACCGATATGGAGGGCGGGCTCCGCCCTCATCCATTTAAACCCCGTGCCTGTACCTACAACTCACGGATGATAGATTTTTATAACGACGCTACACGCTGGTAACGGATCATTGTACCCTTTGTTGGGCATTCCGAGTTCCGAGGAAAGTATTAGGCGGCAACCAGACCAGGTAAATCCCTTGGACCACTGCCTACACGCGATTATCTGGGAATCTTCATCTTGATTCATTGGGACCGAGATGCATAAGTGGACAACCAATTGTTGTCACTCGTTGGATAGATAACGTCCCCACGACCGCCGCGCGCCAATTTCCTGTTCAACTGGCGCACGAGGAGAATTTTGTACGTAAGCCATTGAGTACAGAAGCCACTGAGCAAAAGATATGAGGAAAATAGACGCGTAGCCTCACTCACACGGTCAGGGTTAATAGGTATGTCGATGCGAAGGGACGCTTCGACAAACAAAATGAGTTCCAACGGGGCGCTTTAATTTCATAGTCCGTGAAATTGTCCTTCTACAAATGGATCTCCGAAGTAAGCAAAGGAGCGAAATTGGTAATGCAGCATCTCGATGCCCCCATGTCGGTTTCGAATCAGGCACCAAGGGTAAGATTAGATTCGGGACCCAGAACGCATAATGAAATCACGAACTCGGTAAGCTAAACTTGACTAGCCCTGACCTAAATTCATCGGTGAACGGGTATGTTGTGAGGACTTCAACGTATAAATAACATGAGCAACGTACTCGTTACTCAGAAAATGGCTGCTGCGACGTTGACTGCGACTTGTCATCGAGCCGCAACCAATGACACGGGTCGCACTTAACTCCCGCAATTCGCGAACCTCCGATGACAGATGAGTACACAAGAAAGCACGGCCCGGGTCCCCACTGGACATCATGGACATCATGAAAACAACAACACAGGAACTGGAACGGGAGTCAGAGGGTTACAAACAATCACGATGAGTCGCGATATTCTCCGGTTCAATGGTGAGGGAGAATTGAGCACGATACCCACTGGTACCTACATTTCGACATCAGCATAGTGTCGGGAACCGATAGGTATTAGTTGGGACCACTTATCAATTGGTAGGGTACAGTGGCAAACGGAAATTGAGGGCATGTGCGGCCACGCCGCGCCACTGGTGTAGGCGTTGAATAGAAAGGGTTGAATAAGAAAAATTGTGTCGAGGTAACGTAATGGCACATCATTACCGTTAATATGACTTGCCATCCGCATGAGGACTAGTCCGTAGTCAACGACATCAAAGACACAATGATATAGACTAATGAAAGGAAAAAGAGGAAGAGCGTTTCGAGTCTGTCATGCTACGGCTAGAGCGACAGCAAGATCGCTTGGTGAAATGTCAAGAAAGTATCATTAGCCTCCGTACGGCTACCGTACGATAGAGAATTGATTTCAAGAAGTTCATTTTCCAGAGACGCCAAAAGAATCGGAAATCTTGTAGAGTTGCCGATAAGGAGCACGTAGAGGGTGAGTAAGTACGAACGAGTCATACCTCCCATACCAAAACCCAAATAGATGCAGTGAGTGAGAAAAAGAGGCGGCTATGATCAAGTTCCGATGACGCCGCGGAGATGGATAGCGTAAGCATGGATCGCGATTGTGGCGTGAGAGAAAGAGCTTTTCCGCGATCGTCATCTCCATCAAGCTGACACGGGCCGGTTTTTATTCTCTCCTTCGCTATTGGTGTATCTCCTCTGAAACCCTGCACTATGCCGAGCTCGTAGCCCACATCGAGAATCTCCCTGTAGAATACAATATTTCCACAATCCTAGACACCATCAAGCATTAATGCATCACATATGCATCAAGCTTCAAAGCTTCAAGGCTGGTACTCAGGTCGAGAAGATACAGCCTCCGAAAACACGCGTTTTATATTTTCATGATCAGAGCTGTTCCAGTCGACTCTTAAAGGCAAACGATGAAAGATCACTGTCGTTGAAAATCGCTTATGCAGAGGCTTAATATCTCGTCGTGCAATGGCGAAATAACCAAAATACTCCGACTGTAATCTCATTCCTCCTTGGTATGCACCCACATCCCATAATTGGAATCCATGATGTCTCTTATTCGTGAACGCAGCCTGTGAAGTCATACGGAGTAAAATACGAGATGCTCGTAAATGTCAAATAAATGTGTAACGAGTTCAGACTAATGAAAGGGAAGGGTGTTCCTACTTCTGGATTATCGCCCCAGGAAACCCGTTCTCTCGTCATGGTAGCGACAGCTCCAGTGGGGCATATTCGTTCACAGTTGTATCACTCACTCTCTGTTCCCCTGCTAGCCTTCCAAGTTTCGGGACCCTTCACAATATCGGTGAGTACCTTAGCAACAGCGAAGGCTAAGCAAACTCACCACTCTATTTTTCACCCTTTGATACTTAGCCCGTCGTACGAACCACTCCTTCGCTGTCTGTCCCGTTTCAAAGTTCTTCTCCGGTGTATTGCGTACTGCATCTGCAATCAAGGGATTGTCCTCAACCAAGGCACGAAGAATAACCGAGTTGCCTGGTCTGGTAAGAAAACCAACGACCATCTTTCAAGATGGGACTGAGGTCCTGGAGGTGGTCTACAAAAGCCTTAGTTATGAGCGGAGATCATGGACCGAAAATCTCACAGGACTCGGTGCAAATTTGCACGAAGAATTCCCCACTGAACAGGGAGAGCGCATCGCCGACATTACAGATCGCATGCCCTGGGATTGGCTTTGATCTTCTCAGAAAAGAAGAGTCGAGTGACATAGTTAGTTTGTCGACTCACCTTGACATACTGCCACTCCGTATACCCCGGTGGAAGGACCTGCAACCCACCCAGTCTGTTATGCAGAAGGCTGAGGGAACCAAAGTCCGTATGGGCCCCAATCGCCATCCGGTCCGGAGCATATCCGGAAGGGTTCTTCGTCATTCGCGCC
>FTRY01000055.1:0-110332 GCA_900157415.1 Armillaria cepistipes
CGATAGTACGTGCGCTCGTCCATTTATCTATTGTCTCAGATGTGCTTGATATCATTGTAGTGCGACGCAAAAGTAGTTACAGAATTTCTTTTCCCAAGGATGAAAAGATTACGCAAGTGAAAAGTATATCAGGAACTACTAGTAGACCGCCGCTTGCATAGAGACATACAATGAAGCATTTATGCGTTGGCTTCGTACGTCCTTCAGGATTGACGCATTTGATCATCAGAATATCGCCTCGGGTCGTAAATGAGAACAAAACGAAGGTACCCCCGAGATATTCCGACGCGGTAACAGAATGCCATAAATTCTGGTCCACGGACGAAGCTTTGGATGCCGTTATTTTTCGAGGAGTACCAGTACATCTCGAGTCTGACGGTAATTCTAGCTTGGCTGTCTCGAATCTGTGGTACCCAGCGCTCTAGGAACTTCGAAATGGTGTGGAACCCAGCGTCATTAACAACGATGCCCAGCTGCAATCCCGATATTCGTGATAATTCGATGACCTTCGGAAATTCCATTCTATAGCGTACCGTGTATTGCCCTAAATATTCCACTACCAATGTCCATAGTTAGTAGACGCTTAGTCGCTCGGTAAATGAACTTACACTGATTAACAGTTAGGGATACGTATTGAAGATGATCTTTACTCAGCCAGAGTATCTCACAAAGATAATGTGCCCCGCTTTGCGTTAACGTACCTTCCAGCTTCAAGGTCTCTACTTCGAATTTCTTGCCTAACTCCCGGGATGTGGCATGAATCTGGAACAGGACTGGGCTCAGTGTGTCGGCGTCGATTGACAGAACAATCTTTTTCCAAGGCTTGCGGGGAAATGGAGGATATTTAAATGGGTCTCACCGTGAAATTTCGTCTAGCTTGAATGCAATTCCGTCGTCATATTACATAATGATATGCAATGCTCCAGGAGTACAATAAATGCCCGTTGGGAACAAACAACGTATTGCCAAGAAAGTTCCTGTAAATGTGGCGCAAAGTCCAAATGTTTGCTCGAAGGTAATTCAAAAGTCATTACAGTGCGATTGATGGTCGCCCTTAGAAAGTGATTTATAAACGGCAACCAATTCATCAGATCGATATGTCGGAAATTGGAGTCACTCCTCGCGGGTAGTACTAGTGGTGACAGGAGGAGATCACAGGTATTGATGTCATAGTCTCTATTGGGAGGCTCGAGGTATTCGTCGTCGACGAGATTGAGTCCAGATGGATGACAGCTGGACCGTCACCTTGATTTAGATCTCTGCCAGCTAATGTTGGCACAGTTCATCGGAGCACCATCTCTGCAAGTGTATTCATGGATGGAAAGCAAACTGCCTCTTTGACGCGTAGGACCGAGTATGATTCGAATTCCGTTCGGGCGTATATACCAGCGCGATGGCATCTTGCCAACATTCGACCCTCAGGCTCCGAGTCTCTTTGTCGTACGAATGACGAACCCTTGCAACATCAAGGATCCGCCAATACCGCGTAGGTTTATCCGTCTTTGCTAAGCGTGCGTACATGTCCAGGTACTCTCTGGGGGTTCAGCACCGTATATATCTTGGAGAGGTTGAAAGACAGGAGCAAGAATATAGTCCATCCTCAGATGTGGAGTGACATTATTTGGTGATTCAGAAGGAGGGGGATGAAGAATGTAGCAGAAACCAGTCGTTTCGTTACATATACGGCTTTGTACGACACCCTGTGCAAAGAACGCACAGTAGCTTGATCATATCCGCCATCGTGAGAACCGTTTCTTACAGCTTTGGATAGGAAGTGGCGTGTGTGAACAATTCCGAGGTACGACCGTGTAACCTGTTGCTGCAGCTCCAAGTCGTCGCCTAGATACAACGAGGATCAGGAACAGAATACTTACAAAACGTGATGCTCTCACAACACTAATGGCGCCCTTCAATTAACATGACAGTAAATATGGCGGAGTATGCACCTATCTCTACACTTTGCGCGCACATCCTTTGTATGCCTCTTCATGATGAGGTTTGTAGTTGGTATAACAATATCTGAAAACGACAGGTGGGTCCCGTTAACCTTTTAGTTCTAGAAGCTCAATCAATGTCACCACAGGCGCCTAGAAGGCAGCGTAACAACGCATTGAACCACAGCCTCAACAAATGGTGGACACGCTAGTGGGCCGCCAACGCCTCCTCCGAACCCAGGCGATCAGCGCCACCATGGTGTTTCTCATCCAGTGCATATTCTACGGGCATCCATCATTTGGCGAGTGTGGTCATGGATCTTGTGTGGGAGAGGTTGCGGAGAGAACAGTGACATTATCCGAGCGAAAAGGAAGAGGATGGTGTACTTGTTGGAGTCGGTATTATCATCACGGTGGTATCATAGATCTAGTAACGTAGATTTGTTTTCGATCTGTTCCGTTCCGGTCCGTAATCACTGTGACATCCAAGCACGTGCAGCGCTAACGCGTTTGTGACAAAAAAATCCTTCTCTTCTGTACTACCACCATGAGCGCCCCCCAACACGTCCGCTATGCCGCAAAAATGCCCGTAATGTCGTCCTGCGAGCTTGAGATGATGGAATTTCCTGCTTCCAAAATTGAGACCCTCCGCGACGACGTGTTATTCGAGAAGGAACGACTCGCTATTGAACAGTATGGATTCTCGCCCTTCGAACGGTGGTACCGCGACATAGCAGGCGTGAAGAATCACCAGAGGTCAATTGCGTGGAAGACTGGCAAGCCTTTCGCGTCGGAGAACCTCTTCTTCCGTACTATCGATACGAGTCGCCTCTTGCCTATGAGCCTCGCGGATTTTCATATCCAGATTTATGCGACGAAAGGGCTGTAGGCTTACATGGAACATTACGGGAATACGGAGAACTGGACGAATATCACCATCCTCGGTTTGGTCTGCCCCATTCTTGCTTTCCTGATATTATTTTCGCTGACTGAACCCCTATAGATGCATCACATACTGGTCTTCCGGAACATGCACGATTTCGATGGCGGCGACATTCCCATCATATGCATAGATTGGGACAAGGAGCTGGTGGATGCTGCGATGGATTACTGGGTCGACTTGAGTGCGAATAAATGGACAAAGGAAGAACGCGAGACGTACTGTGTGTAGCCGTTTCTCTCATATTTCTTCAGCTAAACAGAGGCTTTATATAGTCTGTCAGGTTGCCGCTAAGGTACACGGCTGTAACCCTTGTTTCTACCAAGTCGACCTGTGCGTTAGGGCCCTCCTTCTCGATGAAAAGGTCGGCTATGTCCCACCATTCATCATCATTCAAGAAGCGCGTAAGGGTGGTAAGCACTGCTTATTAGTTGTCTTTTCATGACTTATTAGCGTTGAAGGCAAAGCTCGTGCACTCTTCACTCATCCATCCCACTGCCCGCCACCCACCGTCCTCGATACTCTGCCAAAAACGTGCGGAAGCGCTACCTGCACCGACTCCAAGTGCGTCGGATTGTGGCGCATGGAGGCTTGTCGGACCCTGCATTACCCAAGCTCCATGATCCGAGACCTGGAGCGCTACAATGATGGTATTGTGTGTAACTTTGGGGATGCGAAGTAGAAATGGAGCTCGGTCCGGATGGAAAGGAGATTGGCCTTCAGAGGTGTCAGAAGTGCAAGGAGGTTTCGTGTTGCAGTCGCGACCATCAGGTATGTTTGACCGTGTCTTATATTGCACGTTTTTTTAACTAATGTATGCGTATCAGGCCTTGGATTGGCGTGTTCACAAACGCGTTTGCGAAGCTCCTCCTTAGCTTCTTGAGGTGGGTCTTCCTTTCGCTGTGCAATAGTATTCTGACGAAGGGCCGGGGATTTGTATCACCACTGACGGTAACACCAAATTAACATTAATATCCTTATACTGTAAACTATTGAACAAATGCGACCGCTGAACCATGTATGTGCCGCGTGCAGCTTTATGTTTCGTCTTGCATCCCCCGGCAGCTGGTCCATATACGACTACATGACCAATCATGAATTATTCACCCATTCGTTAGTTCAGCTCAGCATTATACTTTGAAGATTGACGTGCGTTGGAGCAGCATGAGTTCCTTCCTAACTTTTAAACTCTCTTTCTGAAGACAACGGAACTTGTCTGGGTACAAAAATACGATTGCTCTGTTATCGCCTGCCTCAGGGTCTTCGTCAAGCTCATGATGAGTTTATTTTATTCATGAGCATTGTAAACGATTCCTTTGGCGCCCCATGTCAGGGACATGGGCCCTTGTGCCGGTATCAATACCAATACCAATACTTCCTAACATTTCATGGGTATTCACGCTTCTGCTCGGCTCTTGTAATGGCGGTAATCACTGCATTACCTTGCAGAAGCCGAAGACATGAAAGCCCGTGTTCCGGTGCCGAATACTTACTCTGTTAGGCGTCTATCAGTGTTCTCTGACGATCGATACATCACGAGATCAGATAATAGGCGCTTGATAGGCGCCCGTCGTATCGTATATAAACGGCGCTTCTGGTGAGTCTACTCTTCTTTCTGACAATCATGGGCGCTACTCCGTCGAAGGATTACATTGTTGCAACGGATGACACCGACACTGTCCTTATCGGCAGGCATGAAGCTGGTGACTACGAGGTGAGCATTGTGATGTCGAAGGTGATGGTGCACTTATGATACGCACAGGGGTTGCTCTTTGTTCTTCGCGAACGTTTTCCACACATCAATAAGGACTCGATGATCGTCCAAACGAAGGACTTGGACGTTTGTGCTGGACGATATGTCAGCATTCCGGATGCTTTATGGCCCGAGGTTAGCCATCGCATCGATAACATCAAGGTCATCTCTCGTGAGTTACAATTTCTTGTTCATCTGAACTGGCTAACTTTTCATCAGGACCAACTCAAGCCCCGACGCCGGCTCCTAGTCAACCGATGAAGATTTATGTGAAGACGCTGACAGGAAAAACAACCAAGATCGCAAGGGGACTGGAATCGTCTTCAACGGTCGAAAGCGTGAAATGGATACTGCAAGACCGTGAAGGTATACCCCCTGATCAGCAGCGGCTGATATTTGCGGGAAAGCAGCTTGAAGACGGTCGCACGCTGTCAGATTATGGCATTGAAAATAGGGCCACGCTTCATCTTGTTCTAAGATTGACGGGCGACAAGCCCGTCATATACCTATTCACCCCTCTTCAAACGCTACTGTTCGATTATCCCTCGTCAAGGCCTGGTCATTCTCTGCCATATACCCGGCTGCCCCCATCAAGTCCTCCGAGTCTGGACAATCCATCGAATGGAACGTCAATACTCACGAGGACCATACCATGACCGATATCGCTTCTGGTGCACGAGTATCCTATTTATTCTGGGAAGCAGAGTGCGTGCTTTCGACTCCTATCTCTGGCTGCATATTTATCCGAGTATTTTAGGACGAACCCTTGCTTACCACCCTCACCTCCGTCATCTCCCCAACTGGGCCCAGCATATTTAGATATCATTCCCCCCTTCGACCCGTTGATGGCCGAACTCACTGACATCAACTCAGTCATCCTTTCCACATCAACAACCGCGCCGTACCTCGACAAGGCCTTGACCATTCTCGGTCTTCACGTCGAAGCAAGGACCTCGTTCATTACGTACGTAACCACCGCTTCTATTTCTGTAACTGTACCGAAACTAGCATCAGATATTGGCTTCCATCCATGTTGAAGCACGACTTTGTCGCACTCCGTTTCCTTCCTCAGGCATCCTATGAACATGCCGCGCCACTCGACGTCGAGCCCAAGCCCGACGTCGTTGTCCGTGTGTTCATGCTATTCAAGAGGGTCTGTGAAGACGAATTCGACGATTGGGAGGGGTCGCTCTCGCGGGCGTCGGAGAATGTTGAATTTTGGAAAGATGTTGTTGGTGTTGATTGCGATGGGATGAAAGACGAGGCATTGTTTAGAGTTATGGAATGGGGAGGGATGGAGGTGAAGAATTGAATGAGCTGCATTTCTTTTGCCTGTTTTATTAAAATTGAATATTAGCCATGTACTTCAACGTTTAATGTCATCATGAAGGCGGGATTAGTCCTAATATATGGAGATAGTACTCTGCTAGAATTATGGTTTGTCGAAGTTAAAGGATGAACGCAATTTCCCCTCCTTGACTTATCTGCGAACAACTGCCGATCACTATCCAATGCACAGCTCTCGACGTCGGCAGCGAATAGTGACACTTCATGTCCCCCCTTTGTTGACGCATTTTCCAGACTGCCACAGTAACTAGTTGTACTTCACAATCGACAACGAGATCACCAGTGCCCTTTTCACGGATTTCCTGAACACCACACGATACGACAACAGCATAGTCCTCATGTCGCAACCACGGCCTCGCCTGCACTCAAATTAATTGATATGGAATATGTTGGATAACACGCGCACCGTGTGATCAGGCACGTTTGCGTAGCGAGTAGATCATGTTTGCTTAGAAGGTAAACGAGTACAGTATACTACGGAATCTAGCCATTTAAATACCATCATGTATCTTCTAGTACTTTCTTTCTCTCAGTAAACCTTTACTCAGCAAAACTCGGGCTAACAGGACATCGCGGCAGCTCGCACAGCCACAGGTTCAACAATATTCCACAGAGTAGGCGCCTAACAATTCGACCACGTAGTAAAGATACCGCGCACTGCTCTGATAAATCACTCTCTCACGCTGTCCCTTCTTTGTCCTCAACCATCATGTCCAGTACTCGGTCAAAGTTTATTGTTATCACAAACGACGATAGGAATGTTTTCGCCCTGAGGGTCAACGTATCCGAGTACTCGGTCCGTGTTCTGAAGCTTGTAGCTACATGTGCTCCGATCTGATCCCTGTTACAGGCATTAATCATTAGCATAAACTCCTACTTTCTCAGCTTACGCAACAAGATGTTAGTCATCCAAACCCGCGACTTGGCCATCTGTGCTGGAAGATTTGTCGATATTCCACCCAATCTGTGGTCGCACATCAAAGACGACATCGACAACATTCGAGTCCAGGTTATAGAAACTCGAGCCAAGTGAGTTATATTCAGTATCTCGTTTGTCATTAGCATTAATTAAATTATGATTAGGCGCTATTGGAACCATATCACAGGGTTCGCTAGGGAAGTAGATGCGCTAGTGCAAGGCCAAAATGTAAACAGGCCAAAGGTACATGTGGTTGCGGAGGACCTTGCTGGAAAAAGCTATGTCGAGAAATGAATAACAGTAACAGTGCGCAAACCTTAATGTGCAGCTGTGGTAGGATGCGGTTGAGATCAGTGTAGCGAAACGTAGCGTGGATTCAATGTAGGAGGAGAACAAGTATTTTATGATGTTACCAAAGGCCTCTCGACAACATCATGTCATTATGAAGGAGTTGAGTAACGTTGGGCGACGCCAATGGGCTACTCTCTCCCATTTATCCATCCCTGTGTATGTATCAAGGTCTTTCAAGTCCTGTCACGAGATAAAGTTTGATCTCTATAGATGGAGTCTGAAAGGAATGCTACTTCATCCGCAATGAAATTCGCTCAAACAGGTACGTCAGTGGATAGAGCAGTGCATACATATACCAGGTCTTATTAATGACCTCTTATGAGATATCCTCGTCGCATCGACAGTCCGCAATAAGGGAAACTCGCCAAGTCGTAGCCCGAAGTGTTGAGAGTACGAGCCATGACTGCAGGAACAGTCGTACGGACTCTAAATTAGTTACCGATACTTACAATTTTCACCGTTTTCACAGCCACACATCTTAGCGACCTACCGCCCGCTAAGATGTGAGTACCTTACATTTATTTATACCGTACCTTACTGACACACAGTAGATACATCCTATTTTGTCCTTACAGGTATTGTACACGTCTACTTAGCGACCTACCGCCCGCTAAGATATACATCCTATTTTGTCCTTACAGTCTGATCCTCACCGTGCCCGTCTCGTCTCACTCACTCGCCGCCGTGTCTTCCCAAGAATCCCCGGTCCACTGCTCAACACGAAGTTGTAATGAAAAAACACGATTCGATTATATTTGCTGTCTAGCGACTGATGCTAACTATTTCACAGTATATATGTATGCGATATATCTTCTTCGGGATCCAAAATTTCTAGGTCTGACGACGAGGATCGCTGGATGTTACTATGAATTTTATTGCGATCGTCCTATTCCACAACATATATCAGTATGAGCACACCTACACCATAGAACAGACTCACCAAGTCTAAGAAGGAACCTCGCAAACACGTTTATGGATGTGCCAATCCAATAACTGCGAGTACTCCATGTGCATGAGTGCCGAACCGCCATCAGTCCCGGCGCGCGAAGGTTGAAGTCGCTCTGGTATTGCTAGCAATCGTCGGCCTCTGCTCAACGATGGAAGGGACGACTCTCCCTCAATATTTTTTTAGATTGTGAGCATCGCTGCTATATTTTTAGGTGTCTCGCCTATACTGCGCTTGGTGCGCATATATTCGCTCAAATCCCTGCTTACCGCGTATAGCTGCTATCAGTGGCTTGGATAATCTTTTTATGCAGCTGTACGTCTTCTGAAGTTTGAATTTTGTGGTATAAGCAGAAGGTCAGTGCTACGACTTTTTTTCGTCCAGTGCTAGCGCCAGCTCATCTACTATACAGTCAGTTGCATTTTCCTAGATGACGACGTCGGCTTTCGTCTTTTGTATGCATCGTATCATTCATGTGATATCTGTTATGGACAATTCCATTCCGCTGTAGGTCAATATTCCGGGTATATTACTTTTTGGCGTTAAGTCACTCCTTTACAGATTACAGTCGGCGTCCGCTGGATTGGACACCGTGTCTACTGCGGTAATGTGACTGCAGAGGACGTGACTTGGGCTATCAGTGATAACAGGCACACCCTATATCCTCGTCGAAATTCGTGGCTCATGCGCCCACAGTTACATTACTTATTGGAGCCCATTTTCATACTAGGTGGTAACGTCGCTTCCCCTCCTGTATCACAGAATATTCGCGTGATTCAGTTTTGTGCTTTATAGTTTTGCGCAGCTGGTCAGCTCAGATAGGAATGGTCCGTTCATTTATCAAAGCTTCTCTGAACCGACGTCGGAAGCAATTCACGCCGTTCCGCTTATTATTCGTAGTTATGGATTTCCTCCGCAGTGCTGCCAAGTATTTTCTCTGTCGTTAAACTGTAGTATGCTCTCTAAGTATCGGCCGTCGTCGCCTATATATCGCCTACGATTCGCGCGCAGAGTGATGCCGACGTTGACTCCGCTATTGGTTCTATGTAAAATTTTCTCCAATCGGGCACTATTGGTATGTCGTGTAACTTTGTGCAAAGTTCATCTAAATACGAGATCGCAGACAATGTAGAAATCTTCTTTTCCCTGGGAGAATAACAAAAATCTCATGTGTACTCCGAAATCTGCGTCCTGAGGGGCATAACTCTCTCTCTCTCTCACGTAGACGAAAGCCCTGTCCCAGATACGTGACAGCAGATCTGCATGTATCCAGGAATGTCCTCGTGGTCCGCGGCGACATTACCCAGGTCAACTGTGCTCCACTTCGGCACATTCAAGTGAGAAAGCTTGGCAGTATCGGCTAAATAATGGACCAAACGTACCGTTCAAGTCTACTGCGGATGTTGCTGCGGGAATTGATTCATTGACTGTATGGGGATCAAAGAGAGGCGTGTTTCCAGTCGAACAAACGTGATGTTTAGCGAAAAAATGATGTTTCACCGTCTTTACTTTCCTGATGTAGGCCGCCATATCCCTGAATGTTCGTCTAATCGCTTCCCTGGAACGAGATATAAAAACTATCGTGGACCTTATGTCAGGCGTCTATCTGACACGAGTCTGGTACGTACTACCTGTGCTCTGATTCGTTTGACTCTGGTAAATTAAAGCAAAACTTCAAGCAGAATAATATATCCTTCTATCGTTTGCATTTGGAAGCCTGTCAACAGGGTCGATGTTCAAATGTCTTTCGACAAGATCGGCGGTGGACCGCTCCCCTGCGCATCCGGTAAAAAGGGAGAAGTATCTTCAGGTACATGACAAGAATAGTATTTGTCGGCATTGGGAGATCATTCAATGTAGAATTTTGTTCGATGTGAAGTGACGGCAATGACGATATACTTGTAAGTAAGCGTATTCAGAATTCCTTCTGTATTTCATCATTGTCTCATCGACATCAGCTTTAGGTGTGCCAACTCGACTAGGCCCACATGTCCCCAGGTGACATTGCAATATCGCCGTCGCCATTGGCTTCTGCGCATGTTCGAATGTTTTTCCCCGAGTGCCTTCTATCAGATTTGCACAGCGCATCACGACACTCTACAGCGTCCGCGCCCAAGCCAGAGCCCCCAGCCTATGTCGAAGACACTCAGCCAATAGCACGCCGCGAAATGGACAACCAACTTTTCTGACATTGATGTACGAGCTGCGGACTTTGGCACTATATAACCTGAGATTTTTCTTCGACAAAGTCTCATCCTCAACATGCTTTCTCTCACTTCTCTCGTGTCTGTTGCTCTCCTCGTCGCGAACAGTGTCGTCGGGCACCCTGGCGAGGCTCCTCCAACTTCAGTGGAGCTTTCTCGTCGCGCTCAGCTTGAAACTGCCACCCGCCGTTCCCTTGCGGACTGTCAGAGCCATCTTGCTCGACGCGGATACGCAGACAGGTCAATTGCTCGTCGTACAGCCCTTGCTGAGGAGCTCCGAAAGAAGCGCGGGCTTGCCACTAGTTAGTATACTTCGCCTTCCCTGGTCTGACACACGTACTCATTTAGCCTCATCATTAGGCTCTCCTTATAAGCGTGCTCTTACTGTGGACGAGGTTATAAACACGAGCCACCTGTCGAACGTGACAGGGCTCACCTCCGACTCGGACCCCTTCACGTCTAACTCCTCGTGTGTGCTCACCCCCGAGCTCGAGCAGGGTCCATACTATGTCCAGGGGGAATACATCCGCTCCGATATGAGTGAAGACCAGACCGGAGTGCCTGCATACGTAGATATCGAGCTAATCGATGTCTCGACCTGCGAGCCCTTAACCGGCGTCTATCTCGATGTATGGCATTGTAACGCGACTGGTGTCTACGCCGGAATCGTCGCGGATGGCAATGGTGATTCCAGCGTTGAGAGTAATTGGGTGAGTCAGCAAAGGTTTGATTTCTCCTTCTCTGACATTTGCTTTGTAGAATACGACTTTCCTACGTGGTATTCAACAAATGAACGACGAGGGATACGCTCAGTTCGAGACCATATTCCCAGGTATATCTGTTCCCCATCCACTGCTCTCCTTCATGGACTGACGGTCTTCGAAGGACACTACTCTGGACGGACCACCCACTTCCATATGATAGTTCATGAGGATGGAACCGTCTTCGACAATGGTACCTTCAAATCGGACGGTAACCAACACATCGGTAAGTCTTGCGATAGTTATTTCACTTCCATCCGGTCACTAAAGCGACCACAGGCCAAGCGTTCTTCGAACAAGACCTCATCACTGCCGTCGAGGCGACCGCTCCTTATAGCACCAACACCATTTCCATCACACAGAACGAAGATGATCGCGTATTTGTGGCGGGTATTACGCCCGACAGTGGAACTGGTGTCGACCCAATCTTTGAGTACGTCTACCTCGGTGACGACCTTTCAGGAGGTCTCCTTCTGTGAGTACCTTTCATCGTCTTCTATCCTCGCTGTTACTTATACTTGCCGCGCAGCTGGGGTACAATCGGTGTAGACCTCACTGCTAGCTACGAGTCTTCTCCTGGAGGTTATCTTACCGAAGCTGGAGGTATCGTCAACTCCAACGCCACTGCCATCGGTGTCAATGGAGGAGCGCCTTCTGGCGGCAATGGCACTGACGTTGGTTTTGATGGAGGAAATAGCACCACCACGACCGACAGTGGGAATAGTACGAGCACTGACAGTAGCTCTACCGTCCAGTTGCTCTGCACTTGTTCGTCGATCTAATTAGCCTTATTCAGTATAAGAGCAATCAAAAAAATACGTATCATCAGTTAAAGACTTTAGTAGACTATTTGTTTTGATAGTCCCAATGTTACCGTCCATCCTTGATAACGTTACATTTGGTGTGAAACGAACGGAGAAGGCGTTTTGAACGCAGCGTAAATATATACTGCGCATTCAAAACATGAGTCTAGACTTGTGTCCTTTATCAAGGTCGCGGAGGAAAACCGTTGCAGTCGCCAGCAATATTTGTGCCAGACACTTTGACGCTTCTCCGATGATGGGGAGGACGCGGCGTTTTATACAACAGACGCCTGAGAAGCTCGCGCGGAACGACAAATGAAATAACCAAGATTGCATTTTGGTGCCGTAAACAAAGAATCAAGAACAGATTTGTCCGTACAACTGGGGTCAACCGCTCAGTACCGGCAGTGGTGTCGCCCTCGTAGCACATGAGTGAAGATATTTAGAGATGCTCGGCGTCCAAGACTTCAGCAGAACCGTGACCTTTACGTGCTATTCAGATACCACCCACATCTCCAGGACAGAACTGACCAGCTCAACAACTCAGCGTCAACATTTGACCCGGCATGGCTGGCTCTCGAGTTGCCGTCACGGAGGCCAGCGTCTTGTCAGGAACGTATGTCCGATGCAATTGATGGTTCCGTCATTTTCCTCCGCGACCATGGGTCATCATCAATCGTTCGACCATTCTGCTGGAAGCAAGATATGGACGTGCAGGAGATTGGCACGCGACTGAATGTCCGACTGCTTTAAAGAGTGACTGTAGGCGCGAACGATGAGCGCATACTGGGGAGATGCTCATAAAATTCATTACTCGAAGCTCGGCCACATTTGCTCGACGGCCTGAGGTGTATGAGGGAATCAATGGATCGGTAATGGATCAGCGCACGGTATGCATCGGAGCAACGGGCTACGTTCTGAAGAATTCGATGGCGAACGAAATGTCAGTGCCGGATTGTAGATACGTAATGTCTTGAAACGATCTCCGCGGTACACCTTTGCTACGCGGTCGTCGTGATTCACTGCAGAGGCTGAGGAATCTACGTGAAAGATACCCTTAACGTGGTTGGAAGTTCAAGAAACAAGTCAACGTACAGTAATGCTTGGTCCCAAACCAAATAATTATGACGATCTGTATAACACGGATGAACATAATATCTTCCTCTAGATATAACGATCGACGTACAATAAATTGAGCCCCGAATGCGAAACACCGAGTTTGTGCAAGACACAAAGCTGCCGTGGCGTTGTGACCTCTTCCAGCCACTAGCTTGGAGCGCATGATGATGATGCCAGCGAAATCTGCGAAAAGACACAACTGCTATTCGTGGGTGCTGATAAACGGCAACGCTTACACCAACGCCGCACTTCAGAACCAAGGATTTGCTGAAGAAAGCCGAGGGCATATAAGTGCCGCACGACGGGTCGCTGGCGAGAGGAGATTTGGGAGAAACATATCCTGGTCTCGGCATTTTTCAGATAACGTGCACTGGCTGAGGAACATGGGCCACTGCGAAGGCCCCATGGAAGAAGATCCTGCCAATCGCACAGACGCAGTATGTAGACACACGAGAATGTGATGCCACGGCGCCACCTGTTCCAGTCTATCGAACCAAATCATCTCGACCCTGGTCCAACCTGGAACAAGCGCTAGGACAGCAAGTGCTCGAAGCTCTCGAACACCGGTGGCTAGGCAAGGGAAAACGGCAGAGGGGGGACACTGGGCGACGACGAGAAGATAGGAAGAGGAAGATGCGTTTAGGAGAAGTGCGGTGGTACTATTGCTAGCCAACGATCACTGAAAGTGAACGTTCTTGGAGATGTTCACCGTTCCGAGTATGGAACGTCTCGGCGTTTCCTAGAGGTGTGGTCTGCAGTGCTAACTTGAGGCGAAGCGGGGCAACGAGCTACCTGCTAGGACTCCAGCTAGCAGTCTTGGTCCCGGTAGCGTTCCTTACGAGCCGCATTACGGAATTAGAAACGGAATCACCCGCCGTTCCAAGCATTTTGCTAACGCAGCGCTCGAAAGCGATAGCAGCCAATGAAGAGATCATCCTGGTCAAGAGGGTCAGATTAGGAGGCAGCGAGTATGGCATAGAATAGGTACACGCACTAGGTCGCGTTGTCCATCTCAGTGTCCAGTTTTAGTTCTCATCCGGTCCAGCCGGTAAAATCACTAAAACACTGCTCGTTCAATACTTACATGAATTGGAGTGGAGAAAACCAACCAACCACCCCTATACGACATCCTTAGACACTAAGCGCGATCAGGGAATAGGCGTCCTGCCAAAAATCTCGCCGTCTGGAGGATTTCGTTGATCATTGGTAGCTACTGCTGCCGCACAGATCCACGAGGTGGTGATTACTCGGCCACAGTTCTGCAAGGACAAGGTCTGCGATAGTCTAAAAATGAAACAAGTAGACGTGCCACTGCTATGATGGAGATACTTTGGACGAGTCTCCTATGCAGAGAAATGGGAAGGATGGGATCTGGTATTGCGTCGGATCTGTCGTTGACCCGTTCAGTTCGCGTTCGCCCTAACATCGAGTCTTGGTGCAGCATATATGCTGGAATCGTGACAGAAAATATTGAAAAGACATGTCATCCGTTTGTAGCGTCAAGCGTCAAGCGCCATTGAGAAAATCACCACCGGTGAATCTTCTTGCAGAAGTGCGACTCTTTCTATGGTGGAGGGATTTGTGAAAGTAGTACTCTGTGTCGCACGTCGCCACTGCGCCACCATCAAGTTGGCAGGGCTTGGATACAAAGACATCCGCCGCTTTGCACCAGTTGGCACCGGGGCAGCAGCGAGCAATTTTGAGAAATAGTTCCGGCGATGAAAAACCAGTAAAGGTCCTGACGAAACGGGTCATCGAATTAAAACGGAATCAATGTTTCAACAAATTGCTGATTGAACAAGATAGTATCATCCTGACCCGAAAATCAGAGAGTGTAGGGACCACGGAAAAGATATACGCACTAGCTCTGTGTCTCGTCATCCATTCACTTCTCCTTCCTCTAAAATACCACTTGATCAGCATTTACATAAACCGGGGTGAAGGAAACCAACCCACCTCATCGCAATGCTCATCGCCATCAGTTAACAGGCGTGCCTCGCCAGGAAGGGCTTCCTTGACTATTGGGTTTTACCTGTGGCGCAGCGATTATCCCACAAGAGTTCTGCAAGAAAAAGTTCTGGAAGAGCGTGAACATACGAGAAGCAGACGTACTGTTGTTACGATTGAAAATGAACCTTGGATGGAGAAGCCCTGTCAAGGAAGCGATCCGGTACTGCGTCATATCCGCAGTGGACCCAGGCAGCTCGCGTCCATCCAGGAACAGAGCCTTGGTGCTGGATATATACTGGGCCATGCGCGAGAAAATGATGCTTCTTGAGCTACGCTCCTACAACTGTCTGATGGGAAAACACGTTGTCTAATGGTAATACCACCGGTCTCTTGGTGTCCAAAGGGAGAGCGCGATACAGAGGATTCCATCGGTAGGTCACTTTTCGCAGACGACCATGAGATAAAATCCCATCGAAAGCCATCCCGTGGGTTACCCAAAGGTTGCCCAAGGTGGCTGTGGTAGCAGTGAACAAGTCGTTCCTTGGACACTTGGAGGCTGGGCGCTGGTCTGTATGTCTTGAAGGCGACAGGAAGGCCGGTAGTTCATGCTATGACTGACGACGACAGCCAGCAGATGGAAACAACGACGAGACTATGCAAGTAAAGCAATCAGATATTGCTGGGATAGAAGGACGAAGATACACACTTGTTGACCGAACCGATCTTCGTCAACGTCAATATCCTTGACCATTTTCCGTCTCTCTCCTGCAGCGGCGGACTTGCATGCCCATCCCAGCGCGAATCTTAATTAGTGGATTCCCGGCCTGGATAGAGACCTTGTCTCCTTCGAAAGAGAATCGCCCAGACTTGACAGATACCGGTAAATGCGAGACTCTCAAGCCAGTATCCTACAAAAAAGGATCTCGATACGGTCGCAGATACAGCAAACTTGACTCACGGTGACGCACTCTAACTTTAAGTCCTGAGACGAGCCTAGACATGAAATGACCATGAGCGCGTTACGGGAATAAGAAGTAGATTACGCACCACGTTATTCAACGCTCCATTGGACCCTCAACGAAATGAAGTACTGGTCCTTCGACAGAGTAACGTATCGCGGAAATAAAGACCATCGAGTCCTCTGCGCGCCTCGGTGAGCAAGACGCGGGTGAATCGACTAGCGGTGTATCCGACGTTGTAAAGGTATTGCGCGAATTGGTGATGGTGGTGGTAGGAGATCAACGAAGATGCCGCCAGTGTATCACGGAAGTCACGTGAACGTTAGGGCAGGGCTTACCGGAGAATCGGTCCGGGTCGTACTACTATACTAAACTTGAACCACGCACGACTGTCACTACTATTATTCCCCTTTCTCCCTTTCTTAGACACGATATTTGGATGGCGGTCAGACAGTCATGATCATCGATAATGAAGCAAATGAAATACTAGGGAAAGCCGACTTCTCTAGTACATTTCGAAGGTACTTACATGCTTCAATAAATTGAAAATGAAAACGCGGACGTTAGTACTAAATACTCGGTGAACTACATAATGTATTAAGTTCGTACTCCGTTCTATGAGATTGAGCCTCCCTGGAGTTCATCTCCACGGCTATCATTCTCGTTGTAAAAATAACCGTGTGCTGGTTTCCCCTTGTGAGCTTCCGCGCGGTCCTCGCGAATGACGACACTCTCTAAGTCAATACCAATATCCCCCCGCGTGGTTGTCAAGGTGCAAAGGTGGTCATGTGCAGTATCTTTCTGACTATCCATCAGCGCTAGATGAACATATTCATCTCCTCCCTCCCGCTGGGTTTCGAGGTCATTACCCAGAGTGCTCTGTCCCCCAGCATGACCCCTGAAGCGGAGTGAGCCCGAGATCACACTTCCCTGCCACGAGTCATCTGGGCGGGCGTGACCTGCTGCGACACGCCCTACAAGGAGTGTTGGCGCAATTCCCTATGCAATTCTTGTCACATGCAAGAGGCAGAGAAATATAAAACATACCCTTGCAATTCCAGCTAAGACATCAAAGTACCCCAATATGATGCTATTACGAGCAAAGAAGGCTGTGCACAAGATCAAGAATATTGAATAAAGAGCTGATGACTCGACTAAAATCTCGAGGACATGGCGGTAAGCTCTGAGTCCACCACCTGCTTCACCAGTTGCTCGTGCAATAGTCACAATGCGGTAAATGATGGTGGAGGTGCACCACAATGTTGTAGCAAGGGTGAAAGATGAATAAAGTGTGAGATAGAGCGGATAATCAGTCATAGAAACATATAGTTGGTATGTAGCAATCAATTTGAACACTGAAACGAGATTTGAGTGCTTAAATTGGTAAAATCGAAGATCCGTATGATCTTACCGACTGCGGAAACAAGAAGAAGAACAGGCAGAAGAATAGAGAGCCACCGCCGTCCCCAGACTATCCAACAACGCCAAATCTACAATTGGGACAACAGTGAGCTGTATCAAAAATTGGTGCTGTTATACGTACTATGGTGGAATCTGCAAGCATTGTAGAAATTGCAGCTGGAGCACTTGCGCCGATTATTACGGTTGCATTACTAGTACTATAACACAAGAATTTTGTCCAGAAACTCTGTCCATTACGGACAAATTGAGAGTGAGCCTCTGTCCATCTGATCATGAAGTTGACCATGGTAGCAATATAGAGGAGCATTATAATAATACTCATTGCTTGTCCAATGGGTCGGGACTTGTTTGTATCTGCAGTGGTACTGAATTCAGTTTGTATGCCACTTCAGACATGTTTTTCTTACAGATATTCCACAGCGTGACAGCAACAATTCCTGTGTATAAGCCTAGTAGATGCAAACACGATTAGATGACTGTATCCGTACAAATAAAATGGCAGACCTTGTAATAGAGAATTCAGTAACGCTGAATTCAAGTCATGATCAAGTGTTTGAAATATAATAGCCCTATCGGCATCCGTAACATCTGGCGGAATATTGGTCTGAACAGCCATCGAGAAGTCTGGGTGATGGTTGAGCGAAAGATGATGCATGCCACATCCCTTCTTATAGTGTACAGCGTACCCTTTGCGGGTTAATGAGATAATCAAAGGTCACGCTGAACCACCGCCTCAACGAAGGGAAATAGGTCTCTATTCTTGACACCACTCATAGCTACAGCGCCCAGTGACTTTATTACGAGAACAGGTGTTAGACTATTTTGAGCGTAACCCAGTGAAGGAAGTCCACCGAAGCGGTATAACGTATACTCCACATCATGCCGCAAGGGGGAAACATCGCCCTGATTCACTGATGAAGATATTGCCGCGATACTCATGATCCCGGCCATCATCTGCTTTGACAAAGGATTCGATCAAAGTCAAAGTTGACTTGTGGCCAGCTTACGCATGTGTCCTAGAATAGCCACGGGTCTCGCAGATATCCGATTTACGAAGCACAGGCACATTGATGGTCGTCGCATCGTGATGGTGAGTAAAAGTCATCAGTAGATGTAACATAGAAGCGCGCGAACACAGTACATACAACCTGCTCGGCACCGCAAAGATGGATAGAATTCAGTTCTTTCTCATCGTTTTGATCCTCGGCCGCCTGCTGGAAGGATATTCACATGAGCTCCGACCCTACAGGATTCGGAGTATTTGGTGAGAAAGAAAACGTGCTAGGGAGGCCAGGAAGACCCTGCGAAAAGGCCTTCTACGTGAGGGTGTCGAACTTTGGCTTTTCCTAGGATGACAGGTCTGTGCGGGTAGCACTATACGTACTTCACGACGGAACCGGGACGACTTCTAAGAGTGTTTCTGTCGAGATATCCACCATCCAGTTGCATGACAATGAAAATCGCAATCATCAAGTTGGCAGTACGACGTTGAGGCGGGTTGTTGAATTTAAACTGAGACAGAAGAACAGCACGAAAACTTGAAACATTTTTGGATGGAAAGTAACGCAAGGGGGAGGCGCGGCTAAAATCCGGCACATAGGGTAGGGGTCCAAGCCTTAAACGCAAAAGTGACATGCACTTTGTGTGCTCTATTTTAGGATATAGCATTGTAGGACTTACCTAGTGGTCCAATTTCTCTTTATTTCAATAGCCTCATCTGAATAGAAATTGTTTCATCGTGAAATACTCACCGTAGACATGTTCCTTGCTAATGTGAGGTATGGTAGCCAACCGGCAATTATCGGCAGCACACCGGCACATACCGGCATCATTCCGGTAACTAAGATTTGTGTTACTAAGCCATCCCAATATGTATATATTACTTCCGTATATGGCAGGAGAGGGGGGGAGGGGGGGTCCAGCCCATCCTTAAACACGAAAATGTACGTCATGTGTCTTTCTTGAATCCCGCCGCCCCCTTGAAGTAACGAGCAATCCTTGTCTAAGAGGTCAGATTGGTGGTCGCATGGAGAGCAAAATCGGTACACACAATTGGTCCGCTCCTCCAGATCGTTGTCAAGCATACATTTACCTCGCCCTCCCGCGAGGATAGGCCAACACGTAAATAACAAGAACGCAGTTCATTCAGTGTTTTTATAAACTGGAGTGATGAAACCAACACACCTAATGTCAATCTTCGTAACCAGGGAACGGGCCAGCACCAGAGGGGAGATTGTATTCTGTACGTGGTTGCACGCTGCAACGCTGTTGCCAAACGATAAGAGTGAATTTTGGTGGTGTCGGAAGTATTGTGAATGTGCGGTGTTGGAGGTGAGGTCGGCTTGATAACATTATCAATTCTACGGGCCACGGTTCAAACAAAATGATCTAGTACAGAATGAGCTCAACATCCAAGAAATGACGACGCTCAGATCCGTATGGATCAATGCTCATACCAAAGACACGAATTAATGTGTCCTCCTGCCACAACTGGCGTCTGATAACGGATTTTGGGTAGAGCCTCAATAACGTCGACACACCAACCCTCAGAGTCTCAATGAGCAAACCCGTGGAGACGCCACGCCGCACCTCTGTCCCTTTCTCTTTCTTTATCCGGTTCGCTTTTGCAGCCTCTTTTTCCCCGCACGCTGCTACAATTACATGGCAACCCATGTCTGGGCTCCAGTCCTCTGCGAAGATGGATCGATTACCACTGGCAGGGAGATCTCTGAGCGTATCTTCAGCGGCGAGGAGCATGTCTTTAAGCGAGGCACGTTCTGGCGGTGGAGCGGTCCGGGCTCCTGAACTCCATGCTCGAGTGATGCTTCCAGCGTGACAACAGTCTAGAATGACAGTGATTCGATGCCCTTTCGTGCGGGAGAGTATGGAGAGGATGGTGTCGAGCTCCCAGTCGCTGATATCAGGAATGGGAATACCGTTGCTGTCGATGGTATCGCGGTCCATAGGACAGAGCGCCTAAACGAATCCGTGCGAGTGGCCATCCTCCTTGTCGAAATCAGAGTCCTCATCATCGTCATAATCCGACATCGCATATCGAGAGCCATGCCCGGCGAGAAATATAATGATAGGGTCACCGCGTTCGATGTCTTGGTCTGTGATGAGACTGAGAAGAACAGATAAAATGTTTTCACGGGAAGAGATGGATGGCATGTCGGTCTGGGAAGTGTCGTGGTGGTTCATTGAACCAAGAAGGCTTTGGATTCGCTCTGTTGGCACGAGGAGATCTTCGACGAGGCATTGTTACACTGCTGATGCATCTGCTACACAACCGCGCAATGGGTAGGATGAATACCCATCGATCCTGACGAGAACAGCCCAAATGCGACTGGGGTCAAGGCGCGATGGTGATTACGTTTTTCCTCATCAGTAAACGCCAATAAAAGTAAGAGTCTGCCTGCATCTGTCGCCCATGTGGTTGTTTCCCGATGTGAGGGGCGGCGAGGATCTCTTTGCAGGCGCGGAGCATGGGCGTTATTGAGATCTGAAGGACCGATGACGTCATGGTAGCGTGCTTTCGATTCTATGCGCGACTGTCACTACTATTGTTCCCCATTCTCCCTTTCGTAGACACGATACATAGATGGCGGTTCAACGTAACAGTCACGATCATCGATAATGAAGAAAATGCAAATACTAGGGAACGCCGATTTCTCTAGTACATTTTGAAGGTACATACCTTAATAAATAGAAAATGAAAATGTGGTCATTGGTACTAAATGCTCGGTTAGCTGCATATTTTATTGAGTTCATACTCTGTTCTATCTGGTTGAGCCTCCCTGGAGCTCATCTCCACAGCTCTCGTTGTAAAAATATCCGTGTGCTGATTTCCCCTTGTGAGCTTCCGCGCGGTCCTCGCGAACGATGACACTCTCTAGGTCAATACCAATATCCTCCGGTGTGGCTGTCAAGGTGCAAAGGTGGTCATCCGAATTATCCTTCTGGCTATCCATCGGCGCTAGATGAACATATTCATCTCCTCTCTCCCGCTGGGTTTCCAGGTCATTAGCCAGAGTGCTCTGTCCCCCAGTGTGACCCCCGAAACGGAGTGAGCCTGTGATCACACTTCCCTGCCACGAGTCATCTGGGCGGGCGTGACCTGCTGCGACACGCCCTACAAGGAGTGTCGGGGCAATTCCCTATGTCATTTTTTTTTAGATGCAGAGATAGAAAGAGATATATAAATATACCCTTGTAATTCCAGCTAAGGCGTCGAAGTAAATGATTGCTTGGGCATTGCGAGCAAAGAAGGCTGTGCATAAAATCAAGGAAATCGAGTAAAGAGCTGATGACTCGATCAAGACCTCGAGGACATGGCGGTAAGCCTTGAGTCCACATCCTGCTTCACCTCCTGCTCGTGCAACAGTGACAACACGGTAGATGATTAACAAGGTGCACCACAATGTTGTAGCAAGGACGCAAGATGAATAGGGTATAAAATAGCGAGTGTATTCACCCGAAGCAACATACAGCTCGTATGTAGCAATCATTTTGAGCACTGCAACGAGTTTTGAGTAAACGGGTGATCTATAAGCTGCATGACCTTACCGGTTGCAGAAATAAGAAGAAGAACAGGGGGGAGAATGGGCAGCCACCGCCGTCCCCAGACTATCCAACAACGCCAAATCTACGATTTGGATAATAGTAAGCTGCGTCAAAAATTAGCACTGTCCCTACGCACTATGGTGGAATCTGCAAGGATGGTACAGATGGCAGTCATGACGCCTTCACCGATTGTTATTATTATGGCAGGATCGTAAGCCGCTAAATATTCTGTCCAGAAGCTCTGTCCATGATCGATAAATCGAGAGTGTATGTCTGACCAATCGACCGCAAAGTTGACCGCGGTGACGATATGGAGGAGTATTATAACGATAACCATGGCTCGTCCAATGTGCTGGGACTTGTTCACAACTACGGTGCCATTGGACTCAGTTTGTATGATGTAATAGACAACGCTTCCCTTACAGATATTCCATAGCGTCACAACAACAATTCCAGTGTATATGCCTGTCCAAATATGATAAGATACCTATACGTGGGCAAATGAACAGACACACCTTGCAATATAGAGTCGAATATCGTTCCGTTCAGGTCAGCATCGAGTGTTTGGAAGATAAAAGCTTTCAGGGCATCAGGAACATCTGGCGGAATATTGGTCTGAATAGCCATCACGAAGTCTAGGTCAAGGTAGACTGACAGGTGAACATGAATGCCCATCCCTTCTTATAGTGTACTGCATACCAGCCAGCGGGATAACAAGATGATCAAAGGTCACGCTGAATCACTGCCTAGGGAAAGCCAGGCCTCTATTCTTAGCGTTATTGATACCTAACAGCGCTCAGTGCCTTGATTACGAGAACAGGTGTTAGAATAAGTACTTGGAGCGTAACTCAGTGCAGGAAATCCACCAAAGCAGTGTAACGTATACTCCACATCATGCCGCAAGGGGGGAATACATCGCCCTGATTCTCTGATGAAGGCACCATCGTGATACGCTCATGATCCTGGCCATCATCTGCTTTGACAAGGATCAAAGTCAAGGTCGACTTGTGGCCAGCTTACGCATGTGTCCTAGAATAGCCACAGGTCTCGCGGTGATATCTGATTTACGAAGCACAGGCACATTGATGGTCGTCGCATCGTGATACTGAGTAAAATTCATCAGTAGATGTAACATAGAAGCACGCAAACGCAGTACATACTGCACTGCTCGATGAAATCGAGGAATATATACCTGCTCCACCGCAAAGATGGATGGAATTCAGTTCTTTCTCATCGTTTTGATCCTCGGCCGCCTGCTGGAAGGATATTCACATGAGCTCCGACCCTACAGGATTCGGAGAATTTGGTGAGAAAGAAAACGTGCTGGGGACGCCAAGAAGGCTCTGCGGAAAGGCCAATTACGTGAGGGTGCCTTACTTTGGCTTTCCCTAGGATGATGGTCTGTGCGAGTAGCACTATACTCACTGCACGACGCAACCGAGACCAATTCGAAGAGCGTTTCTGTTGATATATCCGCCATTCAGTCGCGCGACAATAACGATAGTCATCGTCAAGTTCGTAGCATGACTTTGAGGCAGGTCGTCAGATTGAAACTCGAGACGAAAGCATGGCACACATGCTCCAATCGCTTTGAGGATGGAAGGCAGTGAGCCATCCCTATCCAAGAAATCAGATCAATGATCGCACGGAGAAGGAAATAGACACACGTACCTGGTTCGTTCAGCATTTTTATACACTGAAGCAAAGAAATCGATCCACCTAATAACAGTCTTCTACCTAATCAGGGAAAGGGCCAGCGGCCAGTAGGGATGTCGTCAGATATTGTACCGCACAAGAATATTCAACCCCTCTTTTGCGACCCGGTCGACCTAGAGGTCGATAGGCCTGCGTACATGCATCAGGTGTGCTCTACCCAATGGTATGCCAACCATTGTGTTGCCCTCGGTAGCACATTGGCGAGATGCTTGAAAACATTAGGCGAAGAGAACGGGCTTTCGGCGTCCAAGACACTTTAGCGTAACCACTGCTTTTTTGCGTTGTTTGGATAGCGACCCGCACCAGCTGGAAAGAATCAACGCACCACCACAACCCCTCGATGAAGTACAGACGAATATCTCGCCTGTAATGGTTCGAGCTTGTCAGATCGATTAGTGGTTCTGCGATCTTTCCTCTACGACCATGAGCCGATTATGCGACTATTTCGAGATGATATACCTTTGGTTGACGAGCTCCGGTTCCTAACGACTGCTTTGGATACTGAGAACGATCATTGGCGAGGCACGAAAGTCCTGTACGTGGCACAACAAACCATGAGCGCATTTCGGAAGATGAAGAGAAATACTAGTGCACAATATGCTCGAAGCTCCACCGTATTTCTTGACGACCTCAGGAATATAAGCCAATAGTTCGGCGCATGCTCTGCAAAACCGAACTCGGCTCGGGTACATTTTGATTTTTGCTATGCGGTCGTCATGATACGAACATATATGACAAGAAAAGACGTAATTCCATTAAATTCATAACGGTATCGCTACTGTATACAGATATTCTTAGCATATCTGAAAGCTCGAGAACAAGTCAAAGACGTACCGTAATCCTCATCCCCGAACCGAAACTTTGTCCCGATCTGTATAGCAGATGCATGAATATAACGACCGCCTGTTAGATACACCGATAGACATATAATCAGTCAGGTTATGAACACCAAACAATGCCTGTTTGATAAAACATGCAAGACCACAGAGTTATCACGCCAGCGACCGGCCGCCACCTAATGGCTGGTGGAATATGATGACTGCGTCCTGACAGAGGTCAGTGAGCACCGATACCACCAAATAGATATGCACACTAGCTCTGTATATGAATATGATGATCGTACGACCGCGATCGAAGGC
Organism: Armillaria cepistipes; assembly: GCA_900157415.1. NCBI lineage: Eukaryota > Fungi > Basidiomycota > Agaricomycetes > Agaricales > Physalacriaceae > Armillaria > Armillaria cepistipes. The sequence goes on from FTRY01000055.1 coordinate 24,827, forward strand.
ATTTGCGCTAGCCTGGGGGAAGAGACCAGCTCTCAGCGGACTGGTTCCCCAATCAGTTGACCATCTCCCTGGATAGAGCTCTTTGGGGTTCCACTCCAACGCTTGTTCTAACATTCGTTTTTGCCACGGATATTGGTCGCATGACGCCTGCAGCCGTTGTTAGCTACCACGAATCTACAACGCAGAACTCAAATGATGGCCCACCAACCACATTACTTATTCTTCGCTCAGAAGCATGTTGGGAGGCTTGTAGATGATTTCAGAAGGCGTCAATGGTAGGGTATACAAGTTGATGTAACAACGGGGATGTGGTGAAGGTCCTCACGTTCATGAGTCACAGGAAGTCGTAACTTCGTCAGTCACCGCTACAATAGGTCCTCATTTGCCGGCGGCCCTTAAGTGGTTCACTGCAATCACGTAGACCTGGTGATAATGCGCTAGAATTGAAATCAATGTTCCAGCTGATGGAACAGGATAGTATCGTCATTACCCGAAATTCAGAGAACGTACTATTCGTCAATCTCCTTGACCATTATTCGTCTCTCTACAGTGGCGGCGGATCTTGCATGCCCATCCAAAGCGCGAATTCCTGGCCTGGGTATCAGCCTCGTCTCCTTTGAAAGAAAGAAATCACACAGATTTCAGAGTCCGAGACTCTAGCTGTTCTCCTACAACAAAGGGATGGCAATGAGGACGCAAATACAGTGAATCTGACTCACGGATTCACAGCTGATGTCCTGAGACTAGTATAGACATGGAACGACCATGAGCGCATTGCGAAAATGAAAAGTAGATTACGCACCGTGGTGTTCAATGCACCATTCAATTCTTTTCACAACCTCGCCTCCATGGAGTATGTTCCTACGGCATAGTAGCGCTGTGTTGCGCATTCAGATACCCATCGAGTCCTCTGTGCACGCCCATGATTAAGACACGGACGGTGATGGTAGTGGTCGGAGATCAAAGAAGTTAGATGCCGGCGGCTTTCTGAGGGCGGCGGCAGCCGATTCAATGACGGTCCGTATTCGTAACTTGAACCTTTACGCGCGACTGTCGCTATTCCTCGTAGACAAAATATTTGGGTGGCGGTTCAGCGGGCGTGCTCACCGAAGCAAGTTGAAATATTGGAGAAAGCCGATTCCTCTAGTACATTTTGAACGTAGTTTACATGCTTCAATAAATAGAAAAGGAAAACTCGGCAAGCCATATATTGTGTTGGGCTCGTACTCCGGTCTATCCAGCTGAACCTCCCGGAGCTCATCTCCACGGCTGTCATTCTCATTACAAAAAATGAAAGTCCGCTGGCCTCCCCACGTGTACCTCCGTGCGGTCCTCACCAACGGCATTCTCTAAGTCAATACCAAGGTTCTCCTGGGTGCCTGTTAAGGTGCGATGTCGGTCACCCGCAGTATCTTTCTGGTTGTCTGTCAGTGCTGGATGAACATATTCATCGCCTCTCTCCTGCTGGGCTTCGAGGTCACTCCTCAGAGAGTTCTGACCCTCAGCATGACTCCCGAAACGGAGTGAGCCCGACATCACACTTCCCTGCCATGAGTCATCTGGGCGGGCATGACCTGCTGCAACACGACCTACGAGGAGTGTCGGGGCAATCCCCTATGTAATTGTTGTTACATGCAAAGATGGAGAGAAATATGTAAACATACTCTTGAAATTGCAGCGAAGGTGTCAAAGTACCCTAATTTAACGTCTTCACGAGCAAAGAAGGCTGTGCATAAGATCAAGGATACCGAATAAAGAGCTGACGACTCGATCAAGACCTCGAGGACATGGCGGTAAGCTCTGAGTCCACCTCCCGCTCCATCTCCTGCTCGTGCAACAGTGACAATGCGGTAGATAATTAATAAGGTGCACCACAATGTTGTAGCAAGGACACAGGACGAATAGGGTGTGAAAAACCGAGGGTAATGAAGCGGAGCATCATATAGTTCGTATGTAGCAATCATTTTGAACGCTGCAACAAGCTTTGAGTAAATTGGCAAAATAAAATATCTGCATGATCTTACCAATTGCAGAAATAAGAAGAAGAACAGGGGGTAGAATAGACAGCCACCGTCGTCCCCAGACTATCCAACAACGCCAAATCTACAATCGGGAGAACAGTAAGCTGCATCAAAAATTAGCACTCATTTGTTACACGCACTATGGTAGAGTCTGCAAGAATAGTACAGATGACAGCCATGATACCCTCACCAACTGTTAATATTATGGGGGGATTAGAAGAAGCAAGTCCATTGTCAACAAATTGAGAGTGCGTGCCCCACCAAACGACCACAAAGGTGACCGTGGTAATAATATGGAGCAGTGTTATGATGATGACCATGGTTCGTCCGATATGCTGGACCTTGTTCATAACTAGGGTGGCATTCGACTCAGTTTGTATAATATAGGACCACCCTTCCCTTACAGATATTCCACAGTGTCACGGCGAAGATTCCAGTGTATATACCTGGGTGCAGCTGCAATTAGATACTTCTACCTGGACAAAAAACAAGCACACCTTGCAATAGAGATTCAAGTATGGGCACATTCAAGTCCACATCGAGTGTTTCAAATATATGAGCTTTCGTGGCATCGCTGACATCTGACGGAGTATTGGTCTGAATGGCCATCACGAAGTCTGGGCCAAGGTAGAATGACGGGTGAAAGATCATGAATACCACATCCCTTCTTATAGTGTACTGCGTACCAGCCAAATCCCTTTGCGGGATAACGAGATGTTCAAAGGTCAGGCTGAATCACCGCCTCAACGAAGGGAAATAGGTCTCTATTCTTAACACCACTCATAGCTACAGCGCCCAGTGACTTTATTACGAGAACAGGTGTTTAGACTATATTGAGCGTAACCCAGTGCAGGAAATCCACCGAAGCGGTGTAACATATACTCCACATCATGTCGCAAGGGGGGAAATACATCGCCCCGATTCTCTGATGAAGATACTGTCATGATACGCTCATGATCCCGGCCATCATCTGCTTCGACAAAGGATCAAAGTCAAAGTTGACTTATGGCGAGATTACACAAGCATCTCAGAATGCCCACGGGTCTCGCGGTGATATCTGATTCACGGAGAACAGGCACATGGATAGTCGTCATGCTCGTACCTCTTGCAAAGTTCGCACAAGTAACCGAATACTGAATAAATTTACCAGTAGATGCAAGATAGAAGCACGCAGACGCAGTGCATACCGCACTACTTGATGGACTCAAGGAATATATACCCACTCCGCCTCAAAGATGGATGGAATTCAGTTCTTTCTCATCATCCTTGGCCGCTCGCTGGAAAGAGATTCACATGAGCTCCAACTCTATATGATTCGGAGTATTTGGTGGGAGAGAAAACGTACTGGGGAGGCCAGGATGGCCCTGCGGAAAGGCCTTTTACGTGAGGGTGCCTTACTTTGGCTTTCCCTAGTCCGATGATGGATCTGTGCGAGTAGTACTATACGCACTGCACGAGGGAACTGAGACCAGTTCGAAGAGTGTTTCTGCCGAGATATCCGCCATCCGGTTGCGCGACAATAAAAATAGCAATCGTCAAGTTGGTAGTACGACTTTCGAGGCGAGTTGTTGAATTAGAACCCGAGACGGAAGGACGGCACGGAAAACTTCAATTATATTTTGGATGGGAAGCAATGAGCAATACCTATCTAAGAGTTGTCCTGTGACAGTCCCTTCTATGTGGCAAGGTATATCGACAGCTTGCTTCATATACAGGATGGTAACGAGACTAATCTAAGGAGTCAGAACGGTGGTCGCATGGAGAGCGAAATCGATACACACACCTGGTTTGCTTTTCCGGATCGTCGTCCAGCATACATTTACTTCGCCATCCCGCAAAGATAGGTCAACACGTAAATAACCAGAACGCAGTTCATTCAGGGTTCTCATAAACTGGAGTGAAGAAACCAACACGCCTAATGACAGTCTTCGTTGTAACCAGGGAATGGGCCAGCACCGGAGGGGATGTCATTGAGGAGTCCGTTTGGGGATATTTGTATTCCGTACGTGGTTGCATACCGCATCGCTGTTGCTAAACGATAAGAGAGAATTTTGGTGGTGTCGGAAATATTGTGAGTGTGCGATGTTGGAGGTGAGGTCGGCTTGATTCTAGAACTCTGTTCTTTTAAGGACTGACGACGATAGCCATTACATGGAGCTAAGGACAACACTGTTTGAGTAATGATCAGATGTTTCCCGGAATAGCTGTAGAAAACACGTACCTACGAGCATCACCTAGAAGTTTCTCCGATAGATATCTGTGTCGTAAAGAAAGAAAGAAGAGCGGGATTGGAACGCAGTGTAACATATCTGTTATGACAGTTTACTGCCAACCGTTGTGCTGTCCCCAGTAACACATTGGCGAGGTGCTCGAAAGCTTGGGCAAAGAGGACGGACTTTCGGCGTCCAAGACTCTAGTATAATCGCGGCCTTTATGTGTAGATATGAGCATTCAGAAGAGACCCAACCAGCAGGAGAGAACCGCCGCACCACCACCACAACCCCTCAAAGAAGTACGGACGAATATCCCGCCAGTAATGGATCGAGCTTGTCAGATCGATTAGTTCCGCGATTATTCCTCGGCGAACACTTTTGTTGAAAGAGCTCGAGACGTGCCTTTGGTTAACGAGCTCCGATACTTAGCGACTGCTTTGGTACTGAGGACGACCGGTTGGTGAGGCAGGAAAGTCTTGTATGTGGCACAACAAACCATGAGCGCATTTCGGGAGATGAAGAATAGATACTAGTTCAGGGTATACTCGAAGCTTGACCATATTTTTTGACGGCGTCAGAGATATGAGCAAAGCAATACTTCAGCGCATGCTCTGCAAAAGATAACTTTCACTCGGGTACATTTTCGCTATGTGGTCGTCATGATACCAACATATATGTTTGACAAGAAAAAAAGAATTTCATTAAATTTACAACAGTATCGCTACTGTATACAGATATTCTTAGCACATATGAAAGTTCGAGAACAAGTCAAAGACATACCGTAATCCTCATCCCCGAACCGAAACTATATCCCAATCTGTATAGCAGACGCATGAATACAACGATCGCCATTTGGATACACCAATAGACGTACCATCAGTCAAGCTCTGAATACCAAATGATGCGTGTTTGATAAAACGTGCAAGAGCTATCACACCAGCGAACGGCCGCCAGTTAAAAGCTGGTGGAATACGATGACAGCTTCCTGACATAGAGGTCAGAGAGCACAGACACCACGAAATAGATATACGCACTAGCTCCACCAGTTTTGACATCCATTTCAATCCGCTTTCCTGCGAAAATGGGTTCACACTAAACACTACTTAGTCAACAGGTAAACAAACCAGAAGGAGGTAACTCAACAATTCGGTAGAGCGCTGTAGACTCAAACCGCTTGTGTCCGGGGATCGACTACTAATGCGGTTCCTTGAGCTACGTTTCGACAGCAGCATATTAGAACATCGCGCTGCCATTTTATTGGTGTCCAATCTATTGGAAGAGAGCACGAATTGTTTTTCCATCACTGGGCTGCATGCCGTAGATTACCATGGGGTCAAAACCGTCGCAAGCCACCCGGTGGGGTAACCACCGATTTCGGAAGTAGTTGTGGCAGCGGTAAACGAGTTGTGCTCCTTGGCTTGAAGCTTGACCTTGAACGCTGGACTGTCGAGTTCGGAGGGAGCAGAAAGTTCGATAGTTCATTTTAATACGGACGACAGCTAACACACGGAGATAAGGATGCCGCCTGTTCAATTAATTAGATGTTTGTTCGAGCTAGCAGGATAAAGATACGCACCAGTCGGTATCACCTGTCTTGATCAATGTCTTCAGCGTCTTCCTATCTCTACCCTGTACTAGCGAATTTCCTGCAAAAGGCCGATAGGTTAGTAAAATGGAATGGAGAGAAAACTGACATACCCAAGGCATCTCTCAGACGTGAATTCACGATTTGGCAAGAAATATTGTCTCCTTTGGATGCCTGTCGGGGGAACAATGGTGTCATGCGACGGCCGACGATTGGCCCGGTTTGAGGATGGCGTTCACAACCGAGATCCTCTCCAATACACGACTGTTCCGGGTTCGATATGGAATCGACCTTTGAACTTTGAACTTAGGCTGAATATATGTTCGCCTGTGATGCACAATGAGATGTTACCGGTGCAGCAGAAGAAAGATACGCACTGTTCAACCTCGCCCGTATTCACTAGTATCCTTGACTATTTTACATCTCAAGTTGTAGCGATGACCGTACCTGTTGTAACAGTCGAGTCAAATTTCGCGCAAGGCTGCCTGAAGAAATCGACGTACCTCAGACGTGAATTTCCATTGTGAGGTCTCCAACCTCGATGGGTACCAGGCAAAGTTACCTAAAAAATGGGGGGGAGGGGACGAGCACTCTGAGCGCCTAGGTAGAATCTGCTGGCCGCGTATCCGTTGGTGTATGGCGCGTCAGAGTCGGATGGTGGCTGATGGTGGCAGCAGATCAACCAACATGCCGACGGCTTCCGTTACGCGACAGGGTCCGGGCCGGATTTTCAAATAGTTCAAATTGGGATGTGATCAAAATCCAAGGGGGTACCGGGATGTCGGCCCGGCACACCGGGTAGGTAGGTAGGTTGGGCCGGCAGGCCCGAAAAAAAAAAGTTGACCCCTCCTATTAGGGTCTAAAAACGAGTTTTTGAAGGATATTTTGAATGAATCATGATGCAATATATACCACAATACATTCTACTTACCACTGAGAATATGATAGCTGGTGTTACAAACATCTTCACCACACTCTTTAGCATCGATGCTTACTGCATTGTGATGATGTTATATGCCTTATTGACAACTTAGTGAACTAATTTTGAAGTACGAGTCCGGTAGGATGCAAATTGTGCTAAATACATTGGAATATTCATTATGCAGGTACTTTTGCATGGAAAATGAGCTAAAAAGTGCGAAAATAGACCTATATTAGGCAAAATGACATCATATAGGTCACATGGAGGTAGGTAGGTCCAGCACTGATGCACGAAAATATTTAATCGACCCACTGTCTTTTTTTTTCATATTCAGACCCCCTTGTCAAAATCTGCCAAAAATTTCCTTTCTCTTCCTGAAAAATCGAGATTCAAGCAAAACGAAATTGATGGTAACTCACGGCCGTACTGCTTATTGGTCAGAGCCTTTCTAGTGTAGTAGTATCATATATACCTCTCGTGGCGTCTCGCATTCCAATGTTTTCGCGATTCCTTCCTTTAGGATACAGTATCGCCCACCCACAATAGTATAGCCGTATGTCAAGTTCGACGCTACGACCTAGTAGAGTCACAGTCCTTCTTTGGGCTCGAACCCAGATTTCACTAAGACAAATCCTCCGAAATGTTGCTCATCCTTCCTCTCTACCATATACTGAAGCACTGCTGCGTTTCCTGCGTCGTTTTCTCCAAAGACGACATTCAACTCCACATTCCTTGTAGCCCGGACTATATCCAAAAACGCCAGGTCCCGGACCTCGCCGTTTTTCACTATGCATGCTAGTCCAATGCCACCGCATATGAATGACAATGCAAGCGCAGTAGCGTAGGCCATCCACAGTCTACGCACGTCATATACCCATACTAGGTAGTCCGGTGTTACCGTAGCATTGACCTCTGTCGTCTCCGTGCCTGCGCTAATGAGCGCAATGGTTGCATTGACAAGTATTTGCTCTAAGGCAGTCTTCACATCGTCATCCCTTGAAGAAAATGTAGCTGCAGTTTCGTTGATAACAAATATTCCGGTCGACATGATGTCTGAATCGATGGACCACTGCCGCCCATTGTAATCCGAAAACGAGATGGTGCCTTTTAGTTGATCCACGAGCCAAGTCATGATTGTCGAGTAGCTCACATAGTAAGCAAGCACGGGGGTCAACCCTGACGTTTGTCGTTCGCTACACTCTGAATGTATCTGGTCTGTGAATCGTCCATCAAAGCGCTCATTGTAGGAAATGATGCTGGGAGAAATTACTCCAGTGTTATTGAAAAACGATACCGTAGATCATTGTGTGGTGTTGAAAAGGGAGCAAATCAAGCTGCCAAAGATTAACTCCCCGCCAATGCTGTATTTTCGCCATAAAACAGCAATATCAGCATTGGAGTTGACAACTTCTGTTGTAGCGTTATAAACACCTGCTTGATTTTCGCTAATCCAAAGTCGGGCAAGTGGTTGATTGGGACTGCTGGCATTATTGTAGAGTATGCCTTTTGTATCCAAGCTGGAGCAACGTAGAGCAGGTGCGCTGTATTCCAACGTATAGTTGCACCCACTCTCGCACCCCAGAGGCGCACTCCACCCGACAAGCCTATCAAATCGCATCGAACTCCCCAGGACCCTTTCAAAGTTCGAAGTCAATTGATAAAAGCAGCTAGCTGGGTTTTGAGGATAAGCCCAACCCTGCTCAAGCGGATCTCGACCGTGAAAAATCAGGCCATAAGGCCCAAATCATTAATAAAGTCCTGACACGAGAGGTGTTGTTTTTATTAATAAAACCCTTTCATGTCCCAGGGCTCGCAAAGCGGCCATGTTCGGTGATGAACAGGCGGGTGTGGGCGGCTTCTAAAATAGGGTGCTTGTTCCCACCTCAATGCTGATTATATCCTGGACCGAACAAGAGATAAGATGGTTGTTTCTGATAGGTTCAGGAACCACGGGCCGATCCGAATATGGTAGCAGGTCGTTATTTGTGACGGTGGAGGGGTCAAATAAAGAATCGGGACTCGGACAGTGCTATCGTATCAATCATAAAAATAAGGGAATAGATACTATGCCAGCTGCAGTCGGGGTTGTTGTTGCAGAAACACCTCCTTGGCCTGGTGGGGTCTGTAGTATGGGTGAGCTTGAAAGGACAGCAGGATTGGAGAATGAAATGAATGTACTTGCATTGTAACTTGTCTCGGTGTTGAGAGCAGGAGCATAGAGACACTGGTACGAGGGTGTTGGACGACGTAAGGAACGGGTTACGTGCCTGATAACACAGCCACTGATCGAAGCTTTCAGGAGGCTGCACGGTGACGAAAACATATACTGAACTTGAATATTACTCTCAAGGTGTTTCTTCAAGACTCCGAAAATCATCGGCCTTCATCTCTACTCTTAAAAGGATATTGATTACATGATATATATCAATTTATAGTAGTGTACAGCCCGGGTAGCCCGGGTCATGCCGGGTTGCCGGGTCGGGTTCTATCCGGGCCGGGAGCGGGTCGTTAATCCTTTGCCCGTGACCCGCCCGACAGACCCGACAGACCCGATACCTGCTAAAGCACAGGCCTTATCTACATCCGCACTCTGGCGGAAATCTCCATGGCTTATATCATACAACTGTACAGTTATATTATATCAGCCGTGACTTGTGAGGAGGGGAAAAAAATCCTAAATCTTTGCCTCCTGCCTCTCGTGTTCCTTTCTCCTGATACCCATGCCTCCAGACGGCGAAGCGGTAACTGATCCCCTCATCATTGATGGCAAACGTAAGCGGAAAGAGTCCGAACGTGCTCGGTTGGGTGGAGAACAACCCGATGATTCTTCCTCGACATCCTCGCTGCCTTCCTCCATTAGGCAAGCATCCAAAAAGGTCAAGCGCACGGTCAAAAAGGCAGGTACAGCGCTTGCGAAGGCAGGAGCAGTGGCCAAAAACCTTACACAGCGCACGAAAACATCACAGTCTGTAACAGGCCCAGGTAAGCTCTTCCTGACAGTCGTTATTTCTACTCACCAATGTCTCAGTCCCCGAGATCAATCACCCTGCTTCTGCACCTCGTGCTGATGCAGATAACGATAGTCTTCCTCCTCTCCAACCATTCCAAGATGACGACGATGACGATATGACTCGACCGGTGACTGAAACTTCCGAGAACAGTGATGGCCATGAGGACGTGGATGCAGCCCCTGGTGCTGACACGTCTGAGGCCACCGAAGAGGCTCGTCTTGGTATGTCCGATAATCTTGAAGTACTAGTCTAAGGATGCTCATCAGTGAATGGCAGAAAAACTCGTTAAGCTCTGGAAGGCTCCCGTCTATGCGTTCTTTGCTCCTATTCCTGACATTGCATACGACGATGACAGTCGTGTCTACCATGCATTTCGGTGCCTGAATTGCCCCACAAAATCTCTCGCTATCCAGATACAGCTGACGCGGGTTCAACCGGTGCTTTGCGACGTCATATCCGAAAGTGCTGGGGTGACGATGTTCTTGCCGCCGCTGATGCCACCAAAGACTTGACCAAGTCACGCGAAGTAGTCGATAAGGAACTGGGCAAACGCAAGCCTAAAAATGGATCCATTGTCTCGATGCTAAAACGGTTTGGATCGAAGGTAATATCCTATTCTACACGTGCACATACTAAAACTGAAGTCCGGTAAGTCATTATTCAATGATGAAGAGTACCTTCTCACCTTTAATTAGTGCTGAGAGCGTGCGCTGGTGTGCCGAAAGCCTGCGGCCCTTCAATCTTTTTGCGGACCGTGGCTTTAAGTCTCTCATGAAAACGGGCCGGCCTCAACACTACATCCCTCATCCGACAACAGTCTCCCGCGATACCAAGACTGTATTCGCACGAACTCGCAATCGTATCGCTAAATATCTACGAGTACGTGAATAGTGACATATCATGACATATACTGAAGCATACCAATGTAGAAGTTTGATGGCCTCTTGAGCTTCGCCACCGATGCTTGGACTTCTCCCAATCATCGTGCCTATGTTGCGTTGACTGTGCATTTCGTTCGAGAGGATGGACAACCAACGAGAATGGTACTTGATTTTGTGGAGGTCCCAAAGGTTAGTCGTAGATTCTGTACGTCATTCACCAAGCTAATTTAATGTTGTTAGTCCCACACCGGTGAAAATCTGGCCGACGTACTGTCCAAAATCATTCAAGACTTCACTATCTCAGATAAGGTTGGTAGTTCACCATCTTTGAAGGCGATTAGAACTAATATTTCGAGCATAGATACTGGGTCTCACCTGCGATAACGCTGCAAACAATGATACCATGGTTGATGCCCTTGCAACCCGTATTTCCAGCTTCCCTGGCCAAGCTCATCGTGTTCGATGCTTCGCTCATGTGGTGAATCTCGTGGCCAAGAGTCTCCTCAAGCAATTCGAGCCAGCCAAGAAATCTACCAGCGATACGAGTGGTGATGATGGCGAGACATTCTTGATTGATTTCACAGAAGGCATTGACCTTGAGGATGCTGAAACGACAGCGCCAGAGGACGACTTGGATAGTAATCAGGATAAGGATAACACTGACGGATTTATCAATGAGCTCACGGAGATGGACGCCTTCGAGCGTGAAGCATTTGAGCTAGAAATCAAGCCTGTTCGTACGGCTCTACTCAAGGTATTTAGCTAATTCAGGAGATGCCCATAAGAACTAATACTGCACCTAGATACGCAAGCTCTGTTTCAAGATTATCCATTCAAGTACCCTCCTCCTACCACGATGGAAAGCCTTGTTAAAGTCGGAAGGGATGCCTGAGAAGATCCTGCCGCGTGACGTATCAACTCGGTGGAACTCAACGTATGACATGCTGCACATGGTGCTGCACTACCAAGTTGCAGTAAAGAAATTCTCTGCCGACGTGGACAATGACTTGCGAGCATTCGAGCTGTCACGAGAGGAATGGAAGGCCGTGGGTGACCTTTGTGACGTGTTGAAGGTAACCATCACATTTATGTCAGCGTGTTTCTTTCTTCTCACCACCACTCTGCGCACCTCCCAAGGTCTTGAAAGATGCGACGCTCTACTTTTCGCGTGCAGGTACTCCTACTCTGGCCACTGTAATTCCAGCTATGGATGTCATCGACAAGGTATTCGCAACGGCTGCGGTGAACAACACCAAATTTTCGGCACCAATTCGAGCGAGTCTTTTGGTTGCTAAGAGGACGTTGAACCGATACTACCGGCTGACCGATGATTCAGACGTCTATCGCATTGCCATGGGTGAGCTATTGTCATTTCCTTGTTGATTCATTAACAGACTCTCCTTGCAGTACTTCACCCCGTTCACAAGCTGGATTATTTCAAACAAGCCGAATGGGAACCTGCCTGGATCGACGACGCTAAGGCCATAGTTCAACGTGTCTTTACCGAGAAGTACAAGGACCGTTGTAATACTGAAGGAGACGAGATTATTGAGGTCACACCGGTGCGCTTTACTGTTTATTTTTGCCAATGTTTCACTGAGCCCGCAACTAGTCATCTGCCAATATGTTCGACAACCTCTGTAGTGCTCCTCCGACGGCACCAACCAACCAAGACGAGTTAGCGCGTTATTTGGCAGCCCCTACTGAAGCTGTGGGCGATGTGGTTGCTTGGTGGTTCAAAAACCGCAAGACATACCCTTGTTTGTCTCGCATGGCACTCAACTACCTGTCTATTCCTGGTGAGCATCTTCTCCGGTCTTACAACCATAAAAATGACTACTGAGTTGTCTTTATTTAGCAACCTCAGTAGACGTTGAGCGGGTCTTCAGCCGTGGAAGACTCCTCCTTCCTCATGTCCGCAATCGTCTCACTGCGCAAACGACACGTGCACTGATGTGCCTTGGCGACTGGAGTAGGTTTGGTTTCATCGAGGATGATGATGTACAGGCCGTCGCTCGCCTGCCGGAGGTACCAGAGGATGAGGGTGCCGAAGAAGGTGATGTCCTGATGCCTGAGGGCTGGGACACTATCTCGGTTGAAAATGAATAGGTGCGCGATATGATATCTATGAGCTACGTGTTCCATAATTTGATATTCTTTACAGGTTCGCTACCTGCACATAGCTCCACGAGAGCTTTGTCCACCGTGTCGAGTGCATAAAAATTGATATACTCTCAAAATGCCAAGCTCAACTCAGTTTCTTACAATGTATCTCCTTCCATTTATCTATCTTATAGCGTTACTGTTCTGAGGCTACGCCGTAGACTTGTAAAGTCTTTATTGACTATTCTTTTAAATACAAAATGCTCTTGTTATATATGTACGGGACGGGCAACCCGGGAACCCGTACAACCGCGGGTGACCCAGCGTCGACCCGTTATTGACCCGTCGTTGACCCATGACCCGTTGTACGGGTGACGGGTTCATTCGGGTTTGGGACGGGTACAAGAAACGAGACCCGAACCCGACCCGGGCTGTACACTAATTTATAGCTGTGAATGCCGAGTTTCAGATCAAGAGCCATAGATATGCAGCGAGAGTATTTAACAGTTACTTGAACAAAGGAGTCTGCAGAGGTGCGAGGGGTTGGCGAAAAGGTATTTTTGTACTGCATATAGCATTTTATCTTTGCTGAAGCAATTTTCCCAAGTAGCAATACACGGCCCTTAAAGCAATGTATGTCGTTGAACTATGGTCTACTGCACTTTCGAATGACTCTGCGAATGTTGAAATTCATCTGACCAATACTCATTGAAACACTTACAGAGGCCTCGGATCATCCGGAAATATATAGTATATCATATTATAGTCCGATAATATATATTGGGGATTTTTTTAGACACTACTGGCACAAACGTGAAGGGATAGTAACCTAAAGACGAGTTCAGGTCAGACAAAAAGGTGGTAATCTGCCAATATTGGATGTATACATGCTCTATTTGATGCGCAAAAATTCATGACATAATTTCAACATCTAATAAACCATAGCAAATAGTTTTCCTAGGATATAGATGTCAGGAACAAGTGTAGGAGCATCGTGGTCGCTGAGGAATAGGACTCGGAAATGTCAGACCGAACATCCGGACAGCGATCAAAGGCATTTTGTCCCCACGAGCTCGCTGTCTCGTGTGATGTCCACGCCATTTTCACTCTACCAATGTCTCTTCGATTCACAACTCTCCCTCTTGCCATCGTATTCAGTACACCCCAGCTTTATAAGGTGGTGGAAATATTATTAAATGATGGTTCTGGCTATTTTCTCGATGCTGGCACCATCATCGTTGACATTTCTCCCCCTGCCAGAAAACACCCACTCTCGCTTGACGACTATCCCACTCAGTACCGTTATTTCTATATCCCAACCCATTTCTGAGGGTGCTGGAGCAAACAGTGCTGGCTATTTTCCCCCTAATGCCGCAGCCCGCTGTCGCCGCTCTCCCATATTTCATGTTTCTTGTTTCTCAAAAAAATTCATCCTGATTTCCCATACACTACCCATGTTGTTGTATTAGCATTGCAGTATAGTATAGTATACATTCTTGAGCTATTTTGAACCCAAGCCGATATCCAGCTAGTACAAAGAAAATCCCATTCACCCAAAAGCTGCCAAACATCGGCGCACCACAGCACACCGAATCAGCCCAAATGCGTACCAAAAGGAGCAACCCGTATTCGGAATGCTCAAGACACCGGTAACCGGACACCGCACTATCGCATGTCCTGGCAGAGCAGAGGGATTTATTGATAATCTCTGACCCGTCATTAGAGGTTTTCATTAATGAGACGGGCGTTATCCGTTGGAAAAATGGTGGGGACAGTGAGGGTCTGTGTTTGGGGAGAAGCGGGGCCGATTTCGAGTGCATTAGGTGCTAGGATGGATACGAGGGTATATACCGGTATGAGTGTAGAAATGAAGATGATGGGAAGGATTCTCCATGACGCCTTCGACAAGATCAAGCGGAGAGTGGGTAAGCGTCCTGGTAAGCTGAATAACTGATCCAGCTGGGCAATGGTAAAGGGTCGGCGGCGGAGGAACCACCAGATCTTTGATGAAAATAAGAAACTTACTCACAGTAACAAATAGTTATACTTACAAGCTATGTAAGAGACAGCGAAACTGATGCCACACAAAGGGTTTGGACGACTATACTCAGCGCGTTAGTGGTGTTCTTCATCTGAAACTGACTGAATCGTCCCTCCACGCGGCGTCCTTTGAGGGTTATTAAAATGTAATGATGTACTCCCGAGATCAAAGCAGCGCCCATTATTAGGCCTGCCATGGTCAAGACTGGACCAGAAAGTAGTACGGAATTGGTGGAAGGCTGTTGAGGAGCTTGAACTCGAAAGCCGTGTTTACCGTGCCCAGAGTGCGACGATGCAAGGAGCTCCACGTCCTCTTCTCCTTGGGCTTTTGTTATCATGTATAGTAGAAATCAAGAGGTCGTGGCGAGGGATGAGATATAGAGACACAGGATGTCGTTGCGTAGAGCTATATGAGGATCGATTAAAGAAGCACTAAACGAAGTGATGACGTCGCGACTTCCATCTTACCTCTGATTAAATGATAGATTCCCGCCAACCACATACTCAGTCTCGACCATATTACAATGTTGCTACCGAGGGGCGAGTTGGTGACTGAGAATCACGATGGTTATGGTCTAATCACTGGTGTCATTACAGGATTTGACATCAGTTCAATGATGAATAGAGACTGTCAAGTACTGCATGTGAACAGATAGCATACGAGGCTATATAATGACGCGTCGAATTATCTGAGGTTGGTGCCAGTGATGGATCAACGGAAAATGCCGGCCTCGGTACCCGGCACTTTCGTGCCGTTTCCTTCTCACCCAATATCAGTTCCTTTGATCTGACTGAATAGTTCGCTTCTTCATCTTGCAGGGGTCGCTCCATAGTTACAAGAAGGCTGAGGGATCTGGTCGACGCTCAAAACACGGAAGGTCCGACCTGCCAGACAAGCATATAAATTCACGGGACTACCATGGTGTACCATCGTTCGGGTGCTCTAGCGAACATCACAGCGTGATTTTGAGCAAAGAACAGATAATGATCTTGTTGCGTCTTGATTTTAGTGGTAGCTGACAACATCTGCAGGCATCGTTTGACCACTGTCCATGGCAATGACTGTCGCGGTTAAACTTGGCGACAACATATTGCTGATGTATAGGCGCCAGACACACAAAACCTGTAGGCGGAAGCCAAGTGGAAATTGAAGAAATCACCCTCTATGTCGACAGGGAACAGATTTGATCCTGCCTAGTGAGGCGAGGGTCGACTGCAAGTATTCTTGCAGGCGCTAGGACATTCTCTCTATCCGCCCTTGTTAAAGCATCGCTTCCCATTGCAGTTATCTATATCGTCATGATATACCGGGTACCCTTATTTTATCCACTTCCGCGATCATACGAGACATGCACCAGGTTGTCTCACAGGCAATACAATCCCTTCCTTCCTGCTACCATGTTTTTGCCCACCGCCCTCGCCGTCCTCGCTGCCACTGCCAGCGCACAGTACATCCCGATAATAGCAGTACCACCGGATGACGACAAGAGCCACCAGGTCTCCGCCAAAGTATGCGGCATCATCGTTGGCTGTACGTTTTCGCAAGTTTCCGAGACTTTTTCCCTGACCGCTTCATCAGGCATTCTTGGCTTATTGTTCCTAGGGTGTTGTTGCGAGGGAATTTGGAGGAAGCACAAGCTTCGTCGACAGGCTGCACGACAGCCCGATCCGGAGCAGCCTGCGCAGGGTAGTGTCGCTGCCCCGTCGACCGCCGTTCCGGCGGAAGATAAAGACAACAAAGAAAGCGGAGATATCGATAGTAAGGACAGCATAGATACCCATGATGGGTCCAGTATAGTGAGTGCTTTTAGCGGGCAGACATTCATCAATGCTGACGATGCTCCTAGTTCATGGTACCCGTCTGTCGGGTCCCTCCTCCAGCATACACTCCAAAGGTAAGCACGCGATCTACACTGATCAAGACGTGAAGCTTATTACTCTCTGACTGATAACCAGACGGATAAAGTATACAAACCTCTCGGTGGTGGTGAATGGTGATGCGCCGGAATGCTAATTCTGTATCTTATGAATTTTTATGATCAATACCTCTACATTGGCTATTGTTCGTTCCGGCCGCCTGCAGCTTCAAGTTCGCGTCCAGCGTCATGTAAGACTTCGAAACTATATTCCGAATTCACACTGGGTACTCTGCTTAACTTGTATCGCAGCAAGGGGCGACGTGTATGCGACCACACGGTATTGTAGACCCCCCAAACATTGGTTCATATTAATCACGCCCACATGTTGGACAAACATCTGGGCTTCTATACCCTGATTCACGAATCCAAAGAACGACTCATGTTTCATGAGTCGGTCGCTTCAATATTCAGTCATGGATCTCATCTCATCATTACATGACATGGTACTTTCAGGCACGCCGGGCGACAGGATATGGGAAACTGCTCTACGAAGTCCAATCCTTACTGCCATCTAGTCAACTCACAAGCCAAGCTGACGACTGGCAAACCCCACGACCAGACATCCCAGACCGAGCAACCCACGTCGTTATAGAACTCGAAAAGTTACAGAAGAGTAACTCTAATCTAATAAACCTTCCTACCCCCCCCACCGTAGCTACTCAAACAGCGCGCCGTGCAATTTTGTTAGTGAAGCAGTTGACTACATGTAGTGTGAAACCTAAAATATGATAGCATCTCTGTGTCGTATCAACTTGGCGAGTCCTTGGCATTCTCCATCACTTCTATCCATCCTAAGCGCTCCGAATTTTATAAGCCAATAAGCAGAGTGCACCATTACGTGGTAACGACGAGGATGTATTGATAGCGGATGTTGGTGAGAATGGTACATATGAGGTAAAATGCTGCGGTTGACGTTATAGGTAGAGTAATGCAAGTGTACGTAGGATAGTGAAGAGAAGTACAGGAATTTTCGCAAAAAATATTGACAGGTCCATGATGATATGCCATGCCGATGGAGATGAAAATGTAACAGGGATGGTGAGGGTAGTAGCCGTTCTAGTTAATTATTCGCGCGGGGCTATCCATGAGAGCGCTCCCCTGAATACGGCTTCCGCTGAGGGACATAGGCGGGATCTGGAAATGAGATGCTCGGCGAGGGTCCGGCAAACTCAGTGGTCGTGGTTGGAGAACGACGTTGGAAGGTCCGACGGTAGCGCCACACTAGCGTGAAGCCTAGAAGTAACAGAATGAAGAGGACTGTAGGCGGAGTAAATAATGATATTGCCAGAGAAAGATTCAATTGGGACGCACTAGTGCACCCTATGATGGCTGTGAGTACGGGCCGGCTGAGATTGTAATCGTCGTCGTCGTCGTCGCCAGCATTAGAGACATTGGCGATGTAAATGGCGGGCATGGCTGGAGGAAAAGCCTTGAGGACATCAAAGGAGAAAAAGGGACAGCAGCTTACTCACTGGAAATATTGCTGAGGGTGGAATTCTCCGTGAGTCAAGAGCGGTGGGAAACAGTTACGTCCTTATATAAGGGCGCGGCTCCGAGGTGTAGCTTGGCACAATGACTATACGAAGGGATCACCGGACGGTCGAAACAGTGGAAACAGGTGGCTGCCGCGTTTGCCGACTGGTCCGCACCTGGATGTCCCGGAGAGTGATTTGTGTGAGCACCGACGCCACAGAGTCCGAACACGAATCCTGCGGGGGAGGCGCCTATTGTCATGGAGGCACATCATCAAATGTGGATCACAAGGCCCAAGTAGGGAGAAACGTTTACCCGAAAGGTTAGCTCGCGATGCTGAGGGGAATCCAGTTTCTGGTAAAGGACTGGATGAAACGACGGCCGAGGACAAGAGAAAGACCAGGTGCGTCGTCACCGCACAAGCCAGTGATATAAATCTCGACCTCTGTGTGGGATCTTCTTGGCCAAAATGACGCAAAATGAATTGATGCATCAAGTCAGCGTCGCTATCTTCTGCTAAGCATCAGAGCGCGCCTACGTCTAATATGTCCGAGGCGCCATGGCTGCACATTACATTGAAACATGAGAGAGACGTCGAACTGCCGAACTGCCGCACACAGTGGAGGGACGCTAGGGCGACTCCAGGCACTATGCTGTTACCTTAAGTGGTGGAGTGGGTGAGAAAGGTGTCGTGCAACGTGGACTGGCCGCAGATGCGTGCATAAGTACTGGGTCCGGCCCGGATTGCCGATCCACCGAAAGCTTCGGTGATTAAAAATTCAAAGGCAAGATCATAACGGAACTTGCGGGAAGACCACTGCGCATGTCTAAGATATAAGATGCTGACATTGATGGGAAGTGGAGTTCATATTTGTTAGAAGTATGATGCGAGGCATGAGCGCTAGCGCTGAGCAGCGAAAAAAGGAAATGCATTACTTGTGACTAATAAACCCTCTTCACCGGTAGTTGATAATAGGATTATCTACGAAAATCAAGAGGACTCGGTTGACAGCACGGTATCCATAAACAGCTCACTTACCATTGTTGTACACACCAACTTGAACGCGCGCAATCTTGCGACTCATCAAGATGGGAAGGTTTTCCTCTATGACGAGTTTGATTGGAGGTTCCGAGGGTACTATACTGGCCACCTTTCTAATGAAGAGATCGACAACAAGCGAGCGGATAGAAGTCCGGGATAGAGCAATGTCCAACTTCTTCCATGCAGTATAGTCCGCTGATGCCTCGACCTCGTATGAGGTTACGCGGACTAGAAAGTGCACAGAAGAACATTGGAGATCCGGAAAAGTTTCGAAATGTCCAATCCACCAGTTGAAGATACTCAACTCGATCGGAAAAATGATGCCACCTCGAAAGTGATATTCGTCCATCTCGATAGTGATAGACCTCAAGCGTTGAATGGGTAAGTACTCGGACTGCTCTGTAGACATATCGTTACCACAGGGCGACCCCGGAAAAAGTGAGTACTTAATACCTGTCGGTGGTCCTCTAAATTGTAAGACGCGAAGAACTTCGAGGGACTGTGTTGTCAAGTCCATGAAACGCCGGGCCCGATCAAATTCGCGGTCTTCCTCCAGGAACACGTCAAGAACACGCAGCCTGTTCAGATTCAGTGGGGAGAGTGCGGGAGACAAAACCATCTCTGGTATTTGTGTCATTTTACGGAAACACATATCGGTGATGTGTGGCCGACAAGAAGCATCGAAATTAGCGCTAAAGGGAGGGCGGTCGGTATCATCGATTGTCGTCATGAGGCAGGAGAATTGGCGAAGGTTGGGCGAGTGAGATAGGAATGAATAAAAAGCCTGAGAATCGGGAAAATGTGTGTGCATCAAGGTGATGGATAGGAAGGAACGCGACGTCAGGGAATCAACGAATGCAGGATGTAAGGATCTCCACCACATTCCAGAGAGCGTGATTGTATTCGCGTTAGGGAGGACATGAAGAAGAGAAGGAAGACCCCATGAAGTGGCTATTGTGTGTTTTTGACCACGGCGAAGCTTGAATAGAATGGTGAGTGACGTAGTGGAAGAGTGGATATGTGCCGAGAAGGCGAGGAATTCTTTGCACTCGATGTTTGACCGAATCGTAATCTCTCGGAACAAAAGTTTTCGAGTTCGGTTGACGAAAATTCTGCTGACAAGACCACAGGCTTTGAGAGAGCCCCGCGCGGTCTTTGTGTCCGAGTCATTATAAATTTTATCAATGATGGCGTTGATTAGTTCTAGCGGAAGGGAGTAGATAGTAGGCGTCATCTAGAGAGCAAACGTGATGAATCAGGGTTACGAGCATTATTCGCCATGAATGTAGTCACCTTGCTGGTGGTGGTAAGACGATAATCGATAACGGCTATCCGGACCGACACACCGGCTGCCTCCATTGAATCTCACAGCACCCACGAGGATGAGAAAGAGCCCTGGAAAGAGACGCGCGGCTATAAGTATGTCGTGTCGCTCTAGTCCCATTGGGTATTTGCCTTGAGTATCAGAGCGCGCTTATGTTCATACTACAGAACTCTGGGTGACCACGCTTCACGTTATGCGTGGAACGGCAGGAAAGTTAACGAGAAGGAGAAAACCTATACACCAAAAAGCCCACTTCTCTTGCGGCCGATTCCGCCACCTTGATGAATCAGTGTGTAGACTGGGTCCGAGACCTTCTGATGGAGGGACGCTGGGGGGACTCCAGACACTATGCTGTTACCTTAAGTGAAGTGAATGAGAAAGGTGTCGTGCAACGTGGACTTACCGCAGATGCGGGCAGATTAGGGTCCGGCCCGGGTTGCCCATCCATCGAAAGCTTTGGTTATGAAAAATTCAGATGTAAGATCGTAACGGAAGTTGAAGGAAGACCACCGCGCGTTTCCACGATATAAAACGACAACATTGATAGGAAGTCTGAGGTAGCAGTTGTGACCTCAGAAGAGACTCTCCTTCGGTGGTCGAGCATTGAAATAAAAGGGAAATGTGTCACTCGTGACTTAAAAAACCTTTTCACTGGTGGTCGACAATAAAATTCCTGCCTCCATTATCTACAGCAACCGAGAGGAGTCAGTTGACAACACAGTATCCATGAACAGCGCGCGTACCATTGTCGTGCGCGCCAACTTGAACGTGCGCAATCTTGCGACCAATCAAGATAGGAAGATTTTCCTCGATGACGACTTTGATTGGGGAAGTTTCCGGGGGAACATTTCTGACTATCTTGCTAATGAAGAAATCGACAGCAAGCGAGCGGATGGAAGTCCGGGACAGAGCAATGTCCAACTTCTTCCAGGCAGTATAGTCCGCTTCAACCTCGTATGAGGGGACACGGACTAGAAAGTGCACAGAAGAACATTGCGGATCCGGGAAAGTTTCGAAATGTCCGATCCACCAGTCGAAGATACCTAGCTGAATAGGTAGACGACTAAGGTGATAATCCATCATCTCGATAGTGATAGACTTCAAGCGTTGAATGGGCAAATACTCGGACCGACCTGTAGGGATATCATTAGCGGGGAATGATTCGGGAGAACGCGGGTGCGTAATACCTGGCGGTGGTCTGCTAAATAGTGAGACGTGAAGAGCTTCGAGGGACTGCGTTGTCAATTCTATCAAGCTCCGTGCCAGATCAAAGTGGTGATCTTCCTCCGGCAGCACGTCAAAAACACGAAACCTGTCAAGACTCATCGGGGAGAGACTAGGTGATAAAATCATCTCTGCTATCTGATTCGTTTTATGGAGACAAAGTCCGGTGATGTGTGGTCGATAAGAAATATCAAAAGAAGCGCTAAATGGAGGGCGGTTGTTGCTATCGATGACCGTCATAAGGCAGGAGATTTCACGGAGGTTGGGTGAGTGAGATAGGGATGAATAGAAAGCATTAGAATCGGTAAAATGCAAGCATACGAGGGTGATCGATATAAAGGAACGCGATGCCAGGGAATCAATGAATTTTCGGGACAACTATTTCCAGCGCATTCCGATGAGCTTGATTTTAGTCACGTTATGAAGGACATCGATAAGAGAAGGAAGATCCGTTAGAGTGGATGTTAGCCGACCCGGACCACGGCGAAACATCCATGTAATGACTAGGGATGTAGTGAACGAGTGAATATGCGATGAACGTGCAAGCAATTTTTGGCACTGGAGATTTGACCCAATCTTGATCTCTCGGAACAAATGCTCTCGAGTTCTGTTGACGAAAATCCTGCTAACGAGACCACACGATTTGAGAGTGAGCCGTGCAGTCTTTGTGTCCGAGTCATTATATATCTCGTCGATGATGGCGTTGATTAGTTCCAGCGGAAGGGAGTAGATGGGAGACGTCATCTAGAGAGGCAGACGTAGCGAATCAGTAATACGAGTATTGTTCACCATGAATGAAGTTACGTTACTGGTGGTGTGTGAGACGATAATCGATATCGGCTATCCGGCCCGATAAATCGTCTGCCTCTTTTTGAATCCCGTTCCTTACGGCGTCCACGAGGATGACCGGATGGGCCCTGGAATGAGACGCACGGCTATATGTTGCGTCACTCTAGTCCCATGGGGTACCTGCCTTGAGTGTCAGAGCGCGCTTATGTTCATACTACCCACTGGCAGAACTAGGAGCGGCCGCCGTTCTACACATGAGTGGCGGTTCACATTACTTATGCCTGGAACGGCAGGCAGGTTAACGAGAAGGAGAAAAGTTATGCACCAAAAATCCACTTCTCTCGTGGCAGATTTGACCACCCTGATGAATTAGCGATAAACTGGGTTCTCAGCCTTGAGACCGTCCGACCAGTTCATCCTCTGTGAACAAGAAATCGCGTACAGTCCACACAGTCCACGGAGATTGGGGGGGGGAACGTCAACATAGAGGAAATAAACTTGAGTTATCATCACGAGGACCAAAGAGACTCAGAAAACACTCGAATGCAAGCATGATGTGCGTTGCTCAAGAAGTGGTTCCGTCCTTGTCCTTAATTGACGAGATAATTTATGCCTCTACTATCTTGGATCACAAGGAGGAGTCAGTCAATGCCAACCAGTAATAAACAGCTCGCATACCATCGCACGTGTCCGAAATTTGAACGTGGGCAACCTTCCGACTCATCAAAATTGGAAGATTTCGCTCGATAGCGAGTTGGACAGAAATAGGGTTCGAGGGTTCTTCAACTACCGACGCCTTGCTGACGGAAACGTCAATAACAAGTGAGCTGACTGAACACCGAGATAGAACAGCATCAAGGTCCCTCCAAGCCGTGTAGTCAGCCTCCGCTCGAACGTTGTATGTGGACGTGTGGACTAAGAAGTTCACGCAAGAACATTGCATGTCGGGGTAGCTCTCGAAATGCCTGATCCACCATTGGAAGATACTCAGCTCGGTCGGTAAAGTGATACGACCAAGGTGATAGTCCATCATCTCGACTGTGATAGATGTCAAGTGCTGAATGGGAATACACTCGGACCGGTCTGCAGGGATATCATTGACATCAGCAGGTGATTATTTCGGAGAAAGTGAACACGTAATACCTTCTGGTGGTGTATCAAATTGTGAGACACGAAGAATTTCAAGCGAGTGCGTGGTCAAGTCAATGAAGCGCCGTGCCAGATCAAAATGGTGATCTTCCTCCAGCAGCACGTCAAGAATGCGTAGCCTGTCAAGATTCAGCGGGGAGAGCGTGGGAGACAAAACCATCTCTGGTATCTGTCTCATTTTACGGAGAGACAGACCGGTGATGTGTGGCCGACATGAGGCATCGAAATTAGCGCTGAACGGAGGGCGGTCATTGTTATCGATGGTCGTCATGAAGCAGGACATCTGACGAAGGTTGGGCGAGTGAGATAGGAATGAATAGAAAGCGTTGGAATCGGTGAAATGTGTGTGCATCAGGGTAATGGACCGGAAGGAATGTGTTGCAAGGGAATCAATGAATTTGGGAGACAATGATTTCCAGTCCATCCCAGAAAGTTTGATTTGATTCAGATTAGAAAGAATGCGAAGCAGAGCAGGAAAGTCCATCCTGGTGGACATGGTATGCGTCAGACGGTGGTTAACAGTCCATATAATGGTGAGGGCTGTCGGAGAGGACGAAACGTGTCGCGAGGAACGACATAGCGCAAGGAAGTCTTTGCACTGACGATTCGAGCTGATTGTGATATCTCGCAGGAGGTGTTGTCTAGTTCTGGGAATGAAGAGTTTACAGGCGAGACTGCAGGACTTGAGAACGCTTCGTGAATGACCTGCTTGGTCATTATGGAGCTCGTCGATAATGGCATCGATTAATTCCGGGGGTATAGAATATATTGGGGACGCCATTTCCTGGGGAGGCTTGTAAGATGCTCCGCCGTCGTGTGAGCGTAATCCCTTTCCTTGATGGTAGGGAAGAACTTGATCACGGCTATCCGGACCGCCCTCGCCCGCCGAGGTCCCGTGTTTTCTTCCCCGATGAGCTGGAAATGCCAATCGGAGATATGGCAAACATGCCGAAAAGCAGTAAAGCATCCGTGGTTGTCTTTAAGAACACGGCGAGAGCTCCTGAAAGCACAGGCGCAATAGGTGTGAAGTTTGTTTATAAGGACGTCCAACTGAAATTCGGGACGACAGAATAGCATGACTGCTGAAATGTGCATGTTCATGAGTAGACCTCGCTTCATGTTCCTTGTGTCAGTTGGTACATATTCGCTTCATTGCCTGCTCACCGACCAGAAAAGAATTTGTCTGCAGAACGTAGTTAATACGAGCATTGTATATGACAAACAACCTCACTTTTGCCGTAAAATCAAGGAACAATATAAGATGAAACAATGGCTGAACCTTGGCCGTGCAATCTATGAGAATCTCGCATCAGAGGGTTACATCGAGCCACCGGCACATATATGGGCATTCTACACATCGAATTTCGACGAAGGTAATCACACCATCCAGGTATTCGAAAATCTTAACCCCGTCAATTTCATTATCATTTTGTCATAGACCACAGACGAGGGTCCTAGGGTCGTTGACGTACCATCTGTTCCTGTGCAAAATATATCCGGCAGTAGCCTATCTTAACCTAAGGGCTGTGTGTATCGTTCTCATCTGTTGGCACGAAATCGTTGATCAGTACCTATGCAATGTTTTCCAAGAGGTCGAGTGATGCTGACCTTCGTCGCCGGCTCGCAGTCAAACGGGGTTGCGGTCCAAACGTGTGGCTTATGTAGTACATATGACGATGAACACTGCGTATGCAGTGCTTCCACAACGCAAGTATCGGAAAGAGCCACATGGAAGACATTCAATTGCTTACAAGGTAGAAATGAATCACTAATAATAGGTGAGAACGTCGGCATCTCACGTGCACCCGTCGTTAATTGACTTCGAGAGGGTCTTGATGCACTGCCGTAAGTCGGCTACAGAGAAAAGATCCGTGAATCAAAGGACCGCCTTACTTGTGACCATTTAGTGTCTAGATTTTCAGGCCTACAGTAATAATTCCCTTTGGATGGGAGTGCCTGCGTAGGTCCCCGAAGTACCAACTTGTCGACTAAGCATCAGTGTTGAACAAGCGTCTTATTCGTCTTCCTGTCCCCTTCGGAAGAAGTACAGAGCGTTCTGATATGTTTATTAGTATATTAATTAATAGATTTTACTTACCGCACTTTTTTTAACGATAGAACATTCATCATTCTACTCAATCTCGTTCTGTCAGCGGAGGATATCTTCCGTTACCTACCTACCGTTTAAATAACAACACCCTACCTCATCTGTCTAGCTGATTTCGGTTGTGTAGAGATCTCCCATCATGTTTTAGTAGTTTCTTAAGCGTTCAGGAAGAAACAGGGACTTGGAGCACTTACAGGAGAACGATTTGGAACGAGGGAAAGTGCGTTCGCTTACATATTAAACGGACCGGGAAACATGAGCAAATAACGTCTTCTCCTTGTCTCCTAGTCTTGTTTTAATCGCGCCCCCCTTGTTATCACCGTCGACGCCGTTACGTCAGCTACCATACATAGAAGGACTTTCCCATCACTCTTTGAACCAATACTACTGCGTTCGCGCGTTTCTCTTTGCTCATCTCATTATATGATGATCCTATGACTCAAACTCTCTCATGAAGCAATCAAGAAGACATGAAAATTGTTAACGATGCTGCTTCAAAGCAAATACCGAGTTGAAAGGATGGTCAGGCCATTTCAAGAGCAGCCGCCTATTCATATTCAATGGCAAAGATGACCTTCTATGAACTGTCACCGGTTCACCAGTTATAGAAGTTAGGCGCTATTCACTGCTCTGCACGAAAACACGCGGCTTTGGATAGAAACGCGTCAGTCAATTGACGTGTTGGTGGTGCATGTGATTCCATTACGTAACGGAACCGTCGGTGATAACAAGACCCCCCAGATAAACAACAGACTCATACACACCGTCACTCCCTCCCTCCATAGGTGTGTATCGTCCGTCTGTCTAGGAGAGACTACTTGTCTCCATACCCGTAGCCCGACGGCCGCAAGGCGCCGCGCGCGTACTCTCCTGCATACAAGTTACAATTGATTATATTTCATCATCAGATCGGTATCATTGTTTTCTAAATGGGAAATGATTTTCACACAGTTATATCAGGAATGACTGATCAGTGATGATGGCCATCCGCGGCCAGCCAGCCACTCAGCCTATAATCGACTCCCATGACAGTCTAGATTTCAGACCTTCTGTTGGAACTCATACCTGGGACGCTTTCGATGCAGAACCGAGAGCCTGAACACTCAGGTTCTTGAAGTCGTGTAAGTATTTTCTTTGAGTTACAATGAGCTCATGTACTCAAGGATACCTCCACTTGTACCCTAACAGCGCGGGGCGTAAACGCTCTCACGATGTAAGTGAGATTCTACCAGTGGACTAGCCCAGACAGAGTGCTCTCCAGGTTTTCATCGACATCGATGCCACCTATATAATCACCACACTCATAGGCGACACTGAAACTTCTCTTGATCGGTATCTTCAGTGTGCATGCGCAACATTGAACATTTCTGACTCAAACACGGCGATGCCTGAACGCTTTCCCCATATTTCTGTCGACCGAGTTATCTAGAATGCTTGTATCATGCCTCCACATCCGGAACAAGCTAGCGAGTGCGTATGCGCTCATCCTCATCCAGGTCCCTATTCCTCTATAGGTCTTGTTTAATCTGATATCTCAGTCGTCGGAGCGATAACCGCGTGTTCCTAACATTCCCGTCGGTGACCGGAAGCCCGCCTGGGAACCGACACGCACATTTGCCTCAGTGTGAAGACCGCCGAGTATGTTCATGGGCCATTCTGTTCTTCATGGCTTGTTTACAGTTTTCAGATCATAATTTACGAGTGGCAGAAGTCGACTCGACTGAGTAGTTATGATGTCCATTCGCCTCTGATACTGTTAGCGAGTTATTTCACTATCCGCCCATGAAACTGATTCGTGCTTAATGTAGAGGTGCGGGAATCATTTCACAGCTCTGTGCCTTTTTACGTGACTCGATAGCATGCCTCTAGCGCGAACAGCTCCTAATTAATTCATCTGCAATACAATTACCCCGGATCATCGCGTCTCGTCGTGACCTACTTGAGGCATTTTCACGGGAACCATGTCGTCTATGAGGTCTAGAGAGGTACGACGGCATTGTTTTTCTCATGTTTAGTAACGAAATATCTGCGTGTGCCTAGCGCTGGCGTCACGCACATCACGTCCCAATAGATTCTGTATGAAGCACTCACCCGAGGCTCGGCGTTCGTAGTCATTTCAACGCAGATATAAAGTGACTGCAAAGGGCTCTCTAGCTCTCCAGGTCGACATGGCTTTTTCCCTCTTTTCTCTGCTCGTCCTGACTCTCGGTCTCCCCAGCTCTCGTGGCCAACGACAGGGCACTATTGGTCCTGTGGGTGACCTCGTTGTTTCCAATGGGCTCGTCAGCCCCGATGGGTTTGAGCGCCTTGCTGCGTTGGCGAACTCTCGGATAGATGGCTCGCTCATCACAGGGAACAAGGTTGGCCTCTCAGTCATCCGTCCACAACAACATATGCGAACGTTCTGTATAGGGAGATGTATTCAAGATCAATGTCGTCAACCAGCTCAACAACGACACAATTCTGCAGAGCACGTCTATTGTACGACGGTTCTCTTTTACACAATTTCTGCATCTCATGCTTTACTTCAGCATTGGCACGGTCTCTTCCAAAAGGGTACTGGGTGGGCTGATGGGCCTCCGGGCGTCAACCAGGCGAGTAGAGTGATTACACCAACTGACCACTGTTACTGATCTGAACCAGTGCCCTATCGTGAAAGGCGACTCGTTTCTCTACACTTTTGATTCTGCCGACCAAGCTGGAACATTCTGGTACCACTCTCATTTGTGTACGAACCTTCTTTCTTTATTTGACCTGCTCGGGAAGATGACGCCGGTCATTCTACATAGCTACGCAATACTGTGACGGGCTTCGTGGGCCTTTAATCATCTACGACCCCAATGATCCACATGCCGATCTGTATGATGTCGATGATGGTACGTTGACGCGTCTTCTTTCTGGTATTATAGCATAACTCCGCAGCAGACAGTACTAGTATCTTGACGCTGTCGGACTGGTATCATACACCTGCCAAACAATTGGGCTTCCCGTAAGTCTATGTCTCTTTCTCACCTATATCATGAGTTCATGGGGGCTAATCGTCAACCTATAGCACTCCTGATGCTATACTTATCAACGGCTTGGGACGGTAAAAATTAGTTCATGTTCAGAGTCTCGCAGATGATGATCTTAACCGATGACCTAGGTGGAGCGGGGACTTAACGCATGATTTAGCTGTGGTGAACGTAACGAAGGGGACAAGGCACGCGTTCTCTGTGTGTATTTCAATGTCCCTCTGATGAATACAATGCAGGTATCGAATTCGGATGCTCAACGAAGGATGTGACGCGGCATATACCGTCTCTATCGACAGTCACTTGATGTAACTACCAGTCTTTTGTTTCTCTTGATGGTTCTTTTATTCACCTCTGATGGGCAGGACAATTATTGAAGTCGATGGTGTAAACCACGTTCCTTACACCGTGGACGAAATCCAGATCTTTGCCGGTTTGTTCTATCGCCGTTATGTTATGAAAGTCGCGACTAGTGAATAACTCTTTTTCTTCAGGTCAGCGATACTCGTTTGTGGTCCGTCTCTGCTCCATTTCGGAAGAATCCAAGAGTTATTGAAATATGTCCTAGTTGAACGCGGACCAGGAAATTGGTAACTACTGTAAATCTATCTTTTCTCGCCGTCAGACATCATTCCTTGACGTAATTTTCCTAAGGGATCCGTGCCAATCCTAGTGTTGGTACACAGGGTTTCGACGGTGGTATCAACTCTGCCATCCTCCGATACAACGGTGCCCCTGATGCAGAACCCGGTACTGTGGCTTTCACCAGTGTATTGAAAATGAATGAGACCGAGCTGGTGGTACGTCCTGTAAATTTGTGTAACGTTCCCACCGAAACTGATCAATCTCGTCTGAAAGCCCCTCGAGAACCCAGGAGCCGTAAGTTCAATGTACTTTTACTGATTCTTATCCCCGGTTTGAACCATCTGTAGCCCGGATCCCCTGTAGCCGGAGGTGTCGACGTCGCGAAGAACCTGGCGTTCGCTTTTGTATGACCTCTCTGACCTCAATCTGGCCTTCTTCTTTTACTTATTGCCATACAGACAAGCTCCGGGACATTCACAGTTAACGGCTTCACATTTGTTCCTCCGACAACTCCGGTTCTTTTGCAGCTTCTTAGTGGTGCACAGAATGCAAATGACCTCATTCCCGAGGGCTCTATCTACCCTCTTCCGTTGAATGCTACAGTCGAAATTTCAATGCCGGGCGGTGTCATTGGTGGAGGTGTAAGTCCTTTCATACTTTATGCTCTTCTCATTTGATGTTCATCCCATTAACATTAGCATCCGTTCCATTTGCACGGCGTATGTTCCCCTTCAGTTCTTGCGGCTGTACATTCTCAAGAATTTATTATCATTAGCACACCTTCGATGTCATCCGAAGTGCTGGTAGTACCGTGTATAACTACGAGAATCCAGTGAGACGGGACGTCGTCAACATAGGCACCACTGGCGACAATGTTACGATCCGGTTCACTACCGATAATCCTGGCCCGTGGTTCCTTCACTGGTCGGTTCCTTTTCACCACTCTATCTTGATAATGAGCTGACATCTCTCTGTAGCCACATAGATTGGCACTTGCAAGCGTACGTCTTCCTACCCCTCATGCTTTCTAACTTCGCTAACGGCTAATCTCATAGTGGATTTGCCATTGTTTTTGCTGAAGCCGTGGAGCAATGGAACTCCACCATTGACCCTACCGGTATGCTTGCCTTTTTCCTCGTCGGCGGGCATCGTTTTGACTCCCTAACCCCGCAGATCAATGGGACCAACTCTGCCCCCTTTACAACGCTGCGGCCCCTGGAGATCTTTAAGATGCTTCATGCAGCTGGCGACAAGTCCTGTATTTGAATTTGTTGTTTTCTCGGACTTCTTTCTGTTGTAGCTCCGTTATTATACCATCACTCTCCACTCCAATATGATTAAATATTTCTTGTTGATTCTGCAACCCTTTTGCTCTCACTCCACTGTCCTGCGTGAACCCGGCTGTGAAGTGGAACGGACGCAATAGTTCGCTGACTCTGTCACGCCACGAAGCTTCTAGTATGTCTGTCGAGCGACAAATGCTCTGAACCAGAAACGTATAATGGCCGCCTCTAGGACCAGAAGCCCTTCATGTCCGGGGTTGAGTGGCCACCAATTCTGACTAAACATCCTGATGTTCCTTAGCCTGATAAACAGTCCCGAGCTATCCATATTAAGGATCAGTCACCGTTCTAAAACTCTCGCCGCCTACGGATGCTACTGATGTTCACTGTGTGGACACTGCCATGTAATGGTACCGACCTATCGTCTACTTGGCCCAGGGCAGGGCCTTGCCGTTATCGGTACACGTATTTATCGGTCCATGCAAGACGCGGATGATCCAGGCGGCGAGCGGCTGAGGTAGGCGCATTGAACGAACGGAACATCTGCCTGCATATTTGCCCGCCTCGAGACTGAATATCTGTTTTACCTAAAGCGGAGTCGATGTTAATGTACAAAAGAATCAACGCTAACAGAAAACTTAGATAGGAAATGGTGTCAAGAAGAATAGCGTACGGGATACAAGACATCTTTTTAAGAGGTCTTTTAGCAAGTATATATGATCCTCACTCTTTGACGAAGGTCATCTAGGCGATTTCTGTACTGCGGAACGAGCTGCACCTCAGACAGATCAATCTGCTCGATGAAGACCGGTCGGGGCCGGTTAGTATCACGGGTCTCTTCATGAATCACCCCGTACCCTCCATCACCATCATCTCTTCGACATCGTGACTCCAGGAAGTTAAGGACGACTGGGTCGGGGAAAGGTTGTCGATCCCCTTGGAGCTGAAGATTTCGGAGGTTTGGTAGAATGACGTGCTTCCCTGACTGGATACTGAGACCCTGGAAAAACTCCATGCCGCGACGACCATCGATTCCCAACGTGTGGACATGTGGCACGGTTTCGAGAAATTCGAGGACTCTTTGAATGCCGTCAGGGCTCTCCATAGCGTCCCGGAGTATGAGCGTCGTAAGAGATGTCGGAATCTGATGGGAGAAAGGAAAAGAGGGAATATTATCGCGCCGAAAATGAATATCCAAAGTGGACAACGAAGGTAGGACGAGAAGATTATTCTGGATGACCTTGGTAGTCATCTTGGAGCCTGCATCCAATCGTTGTTCAGAAATGCGCAGGGATGTGACCGTAGGAAGCGTGATCTGAGGGAGTTCTGAAGGGTTGAAAATAACCTGACTTCGGTTTGTGATCTCCAATGATTTCAGACCTGTGAGCCTCTTGAGGCGGTCCCAATGAGCTCTACGAAGGGAATCACAGACGTAGGTTTCAATGCTGCACCAAGGGAGGGGGAAAGAGTCCCAAGTTTCATCCCCCCGAATGACGGCCCACCGAAGGGAACGTGTTTTCTGAAAGGTTTTAACCGGCCCAGCCATTACATCCCGGTTTATGGGACGAACGACGACGAGCAGTTTCTGGAGCCGATTAAAATAAGAGCCAGACAGTGCTTGCAGGCATGGTCGCTGTATACAGGCAGCAAAATTTCTCCACCGCGGCGCGCTCAGATCCAGTAAAGCGAATGCGGGATGATCAGACAGAGAGGTGTCTGGCGAAAGGAACGTCACGAACAGGTCCATGTTCTTGGATCTCTCGAGAAAAAGGGTTACTTTTGTCATAACGGCCCTCATATTGAGTGCTCCATACTTTCGGAAGTCGAGTGTAATGCATGTCCACAAGTCTGGAAGTGAAAGAGAGACATCTCTCCATGTCATGGAGACATGAGATATTGTCCATGGTGGGAAACGAGTGTCGAGGGAATTATAGCAAGCTTGGGGTGGTCCTGAGGTTATTTCTTCCCAATCAGGTACACAATAGTGGAAGATTTCTTTGAGAACGTCCTGTGGCATTGAACGTATGGGATGAAGAAGGGTTTTGGCGTCGTCAAAGTCAGATTCGGCGACTTGCCGTTTCTGAATAAGGGAGTCGAGCATCTGGCGCGCTTCGATGATTTGTTGGTCCAGATTTGCTAAAGTAGAGGGTGCTTCATCGACTAATGAACGTAGTGCCGTCTTTTCGGCTTCGAGAAGCGGGTCATTGCAACGTAAGAGATCTTTGACTCGGTCGCGTGATAGCAGCGAAGGAGAGGCTTTTAAGGGAGGAGAATTAACATTGTGTGGTACGGAGATATCATCACACATACGAGCGCGAGTCGATTCCGAGCGCAATGACATCTATGTAACATAATGAAAGTCAGAACGGAGGAAGGCAATGTTTGAATATAGACCCAACAAACGTTGTTTGGATTTGATAAAATGCCGCTTTTCCCACCAGTAAAAAAACGGCTGACTGCTGAATAGGTGAAAAGATCTGAACGAAAGAAATTGGCCTTGATGAAAGATATGGGAAAAGGGCGACGAATTTCAATTTCGGCCGGGACAAGTATAATTACGTGATCGTGATTTGTCACCGACGCGACGTTGACGTGATGACAATGTTGACGCGTCTTGGACGCGTCTCGGGCGGAGCCGACTCTGTTGGGAATAGACGTCGGCAGGGAACGAACGTGGTGGTGATGGCTCGAACGAACGTATATTCTGGGTGCTGATATGTAGATAGTCGTGGTACGAAGCCAAGAAGCGGTAGTGATCGATAAAATAATGTAAAACAAAAGACGGTGTAGCTGTCGGCCCAGTGGCTGTGAAACCACAAACCTCAACAGACTCGGGCTACTTATCGAGTCCATCGAGGTAGCCTGTGTGTTCTACGTAATATATATCTATTATTATAAACACATGCCATGCAATGATATTACAACAGCGCCTTTACTCTCGCCTCGCTCTCCCATACATCAATTACAGATCTAACAATCGCGTCTTCTATTCCCGAGCAAGAATCACGATGGTCTGCCCAAGTAGCCGAGTCATATCCGCACTCGCATCCCAAACAAACTATCCTGTCCTGTTGGTTCTGTACCCAAGGTCCTGCGTCATCCTCGCACGACGGAGAAGAGACAGCAAACATCTTGATGATGGCAAATGTAGGATCCTTGTTCGTGCGGGACTGCGTCAACAGGAATGTCTCTTTCTGAGATATTGTCAGGACTTTGGGATTTGGTTCCAGGAGCGAAGGGGTCGGTGGCCCAAGGACACCGTTGATCCTAGGAATTCGGTAAATATCGCACTCAATTTAGAGGAACATAGCTTACAAGGACCGTCCGAAAGCTTGTTCGAACGGAAGAATCTCGTGGATAGCGATGATCATCTGGAACGGATAGAAGAAATGCCACTTGCATCCCCCGGGGCCATACATTCCGCAGAGGCAAGGGCGCGACGTGTGCCTGGTGATTGTATTTTGGCTTGTATTTTGTGGTGATTCCTCCGAGTCGTAGGGTATCGGTCGTGTCGAGGTAAGAGGTGGAAGGGGTGCTGGAACCTCCTTGATAATCCGGGTCCTTGCTTGCGAGGACTTTGTCACTGTGCGATTCTTCAGTCTGTTCATGGAGAGAGTGCGGAGGGGTAGCGGCGATGAAGAGGGAGAGAGTCAACTTGAGCTTTAAACAAGAAATCCACCGGGCCATCAAATTGTGACCTGTGATTAGAACATTGATGGCAATCCGAACAATGACGTCCGTTTATGTTGTTATTGGGCGAAGGACGAGTGGCGTCATAACAACGCTACCAGTTAAGTATGCAAGCTTAACATTATATTCAACATGTCCAGAATGTATAGGGAAACATCATGGTATCAATACAGCAAAAAAATCCATTTAGGTCCTCGAAACTACGACAATCCTAGAAAGTTCCTGCGTATGAGAAGCACATCCGAAAATACCGTCAAGATCACGTACCAATGACTCCGCATGCGGCTCTTTCTCCAGAGTTACCAGTCGTTAACGAAACATTGGTACCACCCCTTCCTAGGTCGTCTGTCCCCGTGTGTACGACCACGGAACGTCTGCACAATGGAATCAGCACTCCTCCAGCAGCCTCATGTAAGAAAACGTACCCGACAATACTCAATGGTCCGTTGAGCGAAATGATCGTATCAGTGATATCCAACTTCGCTACGCCGTAGGCATCGGACTGGATATTCCCAAGATCGCCTACATGCCTCGCAGTCTTGGGATCGGTGGGAGCACCGTGCGTGGTATTGTATGGGTTATAATGGGCTCCTGCAGACGTGCAGCCGTTTGTGAGGTTCCCGGAGGTGCTGCAGATCGGTCAGAAGAGTGAGAGAAAGAAGGCTCGGAACGTACTGGACATGGAAACCTCGTAGTGCAGAAGGATCGAGGCCTTGAATACGCCCAGTGACGTGAACGGGTCCGTCAGAGCTGGATTGCTGGAAAATGACAGTCCCGTTTACTGAATCCGGTCCGCTTAGGACGACGACGGCCTATGTGTATTTCTGGTCAGCATCAAAAGGAAGGAGCGGACTGCTTTACGTACCTCTGAGACATAGGAATCCCAAGACCAGACAGGAAGGGCGACAGCAAGTGCAAGGAGTAGAGACTTGAACATCATGGCAGGAGAAGAGAATGCGGGGTAAGTTATTCGGAAGCTTCGTATTTGGAATCGGTACTTAAGTGCCTCGTGCGTGAGAATTGCGGCCATGAAGAGCGGTTGTGATCGAAGGAAGCCAGCGTATCGGTGTTTCGATGGTGTACAGCCGTCATTGCTGCGCAGGATATGGGGACGCGCCCACGGCATCGTCGGGGAGGCGCGTACTAAGATACCATTGCTTTCTACTTGGCGCGCATATTGTTAACCAGTCCAAGGAGAAGCAACCTGTGTTGGATATTATGAAACTGCTGTATATTTATAGGCGAATACCTGTGCCGTCCACCAGAGTGGAAGAGCGCCACTTACATAAATCTATTCCATCTTGGGCTTCTCGTTTCAAATATGAATTCTTCTTAGTCGCTTTGGGACTCAAGCTTGCAAACTGGGTGAGAGGAATACACAACATGAAGATTAAGCCCTACGAACAGAGGTATTCCTTCCAGTCGACGTATGATCTCTAAGACCTGTCATTGGATCACCGGAAAGGATCTGCACATCGAGTCCATCACTGGGTCGACAGATGACCCTTACATCGACCCTTACTCATTGTAAGGGACGGGCCACAGGTCTAAAATACGGCATTGATGTCATCCCCTGGACATATCGTCAGTGCAAAGTTAAAAATCTTACCAGACAGTGCTCGAAACGTCCTTGTTCGACTTCACTACTGCGTCGCCGAGGAATCCGATACCGTAATTCGAGCAGAAGATATGAACAGGCGACTGGCTTTGTCCGTTCGTCGCATCTTAAATCGGAAACGATCGAATCAAACACCAGGTTTGGTGCTGGCGTCCGCTACCCATAGAATAACAAGAAGGTCATGGCACGAGGAGTTTCGGTTGAATGGAAGGTGAAAGTAATTGCATCGACACGTCCCATTCATAGCGAAGGCATAAGAGATGTGCTCCGGCCGGTTTGCACTCTTTAGAAAAAGATTTACATAAGAGCCTACACGTGGTCCTGGTCAGAGTCTCCAAGATAGCAAGCCGAGAAGTGAAACTCCAGAGAATCGAGAGGGGGGAGTAATCGTTGCATTAACCAGTTGAAACAATCCATGAAACAGTGCATAGCCAAGAATCCACGCCGACTTACCTGCTATTGCCGCTTCGGGATCGATAGCGTATTCCATTTCTTTTAGCTTCGGCTGCTGGGTCCACGGGTGAAAGCCTTTCGGATCTTTCTTTCCTCTTTTTCTCTTCTTCCAAGTGTGGGTGAAGAATCAAGATACAATCGTCGGAGAACTGTACTGGAGATGTCGGTCTGTTCCAGGAAGAGTGCCAAGGCTGCTGCCAAACAAAAAACAAGCGAAAATTTGGTTCCGGTGCTATTTCTCTTTTTCCTTCCTACCACCATCTTCCTTGCACAACGACGGGGTCTTGGTCTTCTCCTACATGCCTCGGTACACTATCTATGCTCTCGTCGTGCCCATTGTCCTCGAAGATGTAGGCTGATTGGCTGTCGACGGAGAGGGCTGCGCGTCGTGAAGATAGGCCTTGGAGGTGAGGTCCTTGTCCTCGCCTTGTGCTCCTTTGAAGCCCTGTAGTCTATCGGCGCCGCGCATCTTCTCAATCGATGTGGAGCACAAGAACTCTCAGAGCGTGGGACACAGTCCCCAGAGCGTGTATGTCGTGCCTTTGCAAGGACGACACTTCCAGCACCAGTTGCTTCGTCAGTCGCCGACACGAGATCTCGTCGCGAGGTTGCCGTCGCTGGTCAAAGCCTCGGTAGTTCTCAATAATGCGACATTCTCAGCTGCCTCTGCTACATTGTGTACCTTGGTTTCGTCGGTACTCGAGTGACACCACTGCCCGCCCACAGCTCAGCTTGCATACCTAGGGTATCTCCTTGTACGTGCCCGGGCGCGGAACGGTGGCTTTCTGGGTGGATGGACTGGCCCACCTTCACAAGCTTGTGGGATAGCGGGGTGGGACGTTGCTTTTGTGTGCTGGTTAGGCGTACGAGGATGATTGGCTCCATTGTTTTCAGTGGTCAAATTTTTACTTTCCGACTCTTCGCGAGTTTCTGTTGCACCTGCGGCAGTGTCATTTGGTGCGTTTCCCACTTTCCAATGCGTTTTCTGCAGCTCATTTGTCGACAGAACTCTTTACGAACGAGTTGATATGCCTCAACATGCTCTTGCCAACGATTTTGAGACATATGTCAACATTACTTGAAGGTCCGTATCTCTAAATCGTCTTTTCTCTTTTATTCTAACTTTCTGGTCATAAGATTTGGTTAGTGCTATGTGCCCTCATCGAAGTACAAATAGATCATGTATTCCATGACCCTGAATTTGATTCTCCTTAATGATGTACGATCGGCTGGGAGTACGACATCACCTTCAAATATATAGGAAGGCAATGCGTTCGTAAATCTCATCTGTCAATCTGAGTCCGTACAAGGGACCTTTTGCGGTTTACGTTGCTGGCTGGGTTCCAAGTACGTCCATGATTTTGCCAACCGTTGATTCCTTCCCTAATGTCCATATGTAGGTATGTACCTGCGAGCTTAAAGAGAGCATTCTTATTGGCTTCTCAAAATTTTAGTCTCGTCAGAGCACGGCCAGTTTGTCAGGAAAGATCTGAGTCGGGACAGATTTCGGAACAGGCGACTCGCCATTGCATCTTTTTTTTTACTTACAGGGTTTGACCTTTGCCCCATCGCTATATTGCAATACATTGCGATGATCCCAACATGATCCCGCCAAGGAAATCCGCGCAGACATCCGCGTTATTTGCAGGTTTGTATCTCTAGATCGCCTTTTCTTTTGTACTTATTCTAACTCTGTGATCAGGAGATTGGGCTCACGCTACGTACCTTCAACGAAGTACAAATTAAGTTTCGCCTTGGAGGGTAGAAACGATCTCTGAGAGTGATCATGTAGGTCCCTACTTTCGCTAACCATCGAGTCCCTTGCTAATATTCGGATGTAGACGCCTTGTACTTCGGCTTCAGGTGTCAATAATGTGCGATGAGGTTGAATCCCTCGGTACCTCTCCAAATATTGGTGTAGCGTAAATATAGGCGTCAGAAGCAAACGTTGTTGGTCTTGGTCTCGTTCGAGATCGTGAAATCGAGAGTCGTGACATGACTCGGAAAAAGCGAGCGCTGTTGCCGAACAAACGGCATTGCTCCTTTTCTTATCACCAGGGTCTTTGCCCTTGGGTCGTCCTTCAGTACGCTGTCCCCGCTCTCTCCCCGCTCACTGTCTTCGAAGATGTTGGCTGAAGGGCAGTCGACAGAGGGGCTTGCGCTTCCTGAAGGGCGTGTCCATGACCGATATAGTCATCGCCTGCGCGCGTTTTGGAAGCTCCATATTCTTTTGGCGTCGTTCATTTCCTCAAAAGATATGCAGGCATATGATCCTGCAATCGGGTATTTGCACAGTATCCGCCGATCCGTTGCTGCCCTACCTGGACGACGTTGCAGGCGTACATTTGTCCAGTGTCAGACATGGGTGCTCTAGCGAGCTGCTTCAGCTTCGCTTAGTTCGTTAGCGTCATGTGGCGTCTCGCGCCTACGTTTCTGCTTGTAGTCATTCCAAGCCGCTTGTATGTGCTTGCCTGAGTGCAGAATGGATATTTTACGGATCGATGGTGTGAGCCAGCGTCAGCAAAACTATGGCGTCGCGACTGCTTCATCGCTTCGTACAGTGATTTATTATTGTTGTTGCTTACTGGGCGTTCTCCTTGGACTGGCGCATTCTTGCTACAGCTCATCATTCCGACTTCATCAGTTCGGATTGCTTCCTTTGTTGATGCCAACATGCAATCTTCACTGCGATTTGAGTGGCGCAGCGTGTCGAAGGTAAACATTTCCTCTCCTTTCGCATGTACCAAAACGGGATTGATTTCAGACAAGGTTCGCGTGAAGAGTTTAGGAATTTTGAGGCAAAGACGTACTAACTCAGCAATCTCTTCGACTTTCTTGCTGGCATTCATGTGGGCAGTGCCCATCACAACGCTAGCTCACTGATGTTCACATGTAGATGCCTCAGGTACAGCGATGCTTTTGAGGTCGGCTTGCTCCGATATCTCTCCGGGTATTGCTGCAGCGTAAGTGCCAGCCGAATGCCCTATCGACCTCAACTCGGCGAGGACCGTGACTGTTAAGCCACCAAAAAAAGATCATCTAATGACGAGGGATCGTACCTGTTTCTCGAATGCATAAGTACCGCTTCTATGACCGCTGCTTACTGACCGTTAGCTTACACCTCGACGATTCGCTTCATGAACGACTGCTTCTTGATCATCCTTATCGCCTACCCGATCCTGTTCCTCGCCAACCTCTACCTTCATGTTGCGCATATCACGCCGACCCTGCTCCTAGGGCTCACGGTCGTGTCGACCCTGGTCGTCTCAGCAGCGGTGGAGCTGGTTCTTGTTCTGTGGGGCTGTGCAGAGGAAGAAGAGATATCATGCGATTCAGAGAAGGAGGCGCTGAGTTCACAGGACAAGCCGGTGTGAGTATAATTCGTGTGTGTTTGTTTCCTTTGCTGAATATCTTTTAGACCTGGGCTTGTATGAGAGTTCCGCTGTCGAGTCAGAACCATCGTTGTTTGTTAACTGGTCCTTGGGTGCTACATTACATATCAGTCTATTTTGTTCCGCGGAAGGATAATTATTTTGATCCCGAAATGTTCGGTCCGCCTCGTCCGAGCATCAACCGCATCACTAAAGTCCATCCCCTCTGCCTGACGGGTTGAAGACATAGCATATACTAGATAAAAAATTCATTATTGTACTGCTCTGTTGCTTGCGGAGTCGTGTGAAATTCACGCATAGGATTTGCACAGGAGGCTCGGAGTTCGAAAGTGAGACTTAAATTCTAGTACGTCTTCCGCTCATCGTAATCCCCCCAATCTCTCCCCAAACTTCTCCTGGACAAAGGCTCCACGTATTCGAAGCCAATGTCGCCTGTTATTCCTCAAGAGATTGCCGATAACATCGTCGACCTAGTTTACGGCCGGTATCTTCCGGATTTCAGGAAGGAATGGCAGCCAGAGCTTTTCGCATGCTCTTTGGTGTGCAAATCATGGACTCCCCGTACCCGATATTACCTCTTCAGAGAGATCGTCGTCGTTTCCATCAATCAGCCTTCGTTCATGCAGCTCATCTCAAACCCGACATTGTGCACTTTCGCCCCTTATCCTTGTAGTGTGTGCATCGATGACAGCTCAATGCCCCCGGCCAAAGCGTACTGGTTTATCCGTGAAGTGCTCCCTGCACTTTCCATGTTTCCCAACATCGAGTCGATGTATATCGCGTACGGTTACAAAGTCAGAGGAAGAATGGGATGCTGTGCTCAAGTCAGTCTCGAGGCTGACCAATGTCGTGGATCTGAGACTGGAAGAATGCCAGTTTAGAACATACGATCATTTCGCCAGCCTACTGTCTTCTTTCAGAGTATTGGAGACAGTGACGTTGGATAGATGCGAGATCTTCAAGATTGACCTGGAGTTCCGTTCAACGATCATCCCGCCTCCTTCGCTGCACACAGTAAACTTTATTGCCCGTTCCAGACAGCCTATTCGATCGTTTTTCTCATGGTTACGCAAACACTCCATTTCTTTATCGTTATTTTGGACGAAGACGTATGCACCACTGCGGAATGATTCTCTCGCTTTGGCGCAACTGCTGAGAACGGCTGGAGCATCGCTCAAAACAGCGAGCATAACGTTGCCTCGTTTTCCCATGAAAATTAAGGGTGAGTGGTCACTGGTATACCATCATACGATTTATCTCTGAACCATCGAAGACCTAGATGAATTTAGCCGTATCGTCGACTTGAGTGGAAACAGAAATCTCGCAGTTCTCATTGTCGATTTTATGGATTCCATACCGTGTACGAGGAACGAAACGGCACAGCAGGTCTCTCAGATATTATGCAGCATTACCTCGGAGAAGATAGAAAGGATCACAGTCGATGTACCTTTTCGTTCGGTCGATGACCTGGGTACTTGGGACGGGGGTTTGATCTACGGCACCGGAAACTACTTCAGATATAAAAGATTCGAGCATGCAGACTTGGAAGACGTGTTTAAGGAACGAGTGATAGAAAAGATGGCCGGTGAACTCAAACACTTGGAGATGCTCATTGAAATACGCGTTTATACAACTTAGGTACTGGGGTTATGCATACAATTATCTGTTTCCTGTTTTACGACGATTCCTGTAATTCTCCACGATGCTGCGAAACGAATTTCTGAGGATTTGGTATCATAGGAACTCGTACTGAGAAAGTAGCTATACTGTACCTTACTATAGAACACCCTGCTACTGCCGTTTAAAGGCTTTGCACTAGGAAACACGACAAGTCTGCCGACGTCCCACTATGCTATGTGTGCTATGTGTACCTATACATATTTTCCTGGACCTATAATCATAGAAAAGGCATTCATTAATGAGTACTCCGCGATCAAATCACCATCCTAAGCGTGCTTCCACAAACTGGTGATGATTGAGACCGTAGTCCACAATCTCAACTGACAAATTCTTGTCCGTCAGCGGCTTCAACTTTTGAGTGATCCGTTCCTTCGACTCGGCTGCCAAATCATCCCTGCCGAATACAACCGAGAACTTCCTGAGATTCCTATAGTTCTCCCGACTGAGAACCTTGGTAATCGACTTCCAATTAAGGTTATCTAAATCCTCCACGTCCGTCAACCAGACTGTAAGGACTATTTCCTTGATGGAAGACGAGGTGATTTGTTGAAGCATTTTAGGAATATGTCGGACACAATTTGCCGCGTTACCATACACATCGGTTATCGGAACACGTTGGAATATGATAGATTCAAGACTTGTGCTGTGCCCAAGGTTTGTGTTGACGGTAAGTGCATCTGAATCTAGTCAAAAGAACAGATGAGCATCAGCGCAATTTACTCAAAATCGCTATGATATATACCATCACGTGTTATTTTGAGGGGAGTCAGAGACATACTCAAATGCTTTAGCGATGGACCTGCGATAGGAATGATTTGTAGGATGATACTGTCCTCATTGCCAACGGTAATGGCCAAAGATGATAGAGAGGCAGGGAGTCTGGGGAGATGGGACTGAGCCGTTATTCCAGGAGGACTGCTTCCCATGAAGATGACGTTTTCGAGGCGCGCAGACTCTAAGGCCTGACACAATGACAGAACGCGGATTACGTCGTCCACGGTAGTGAAAATACATTCAATGAGCGCTAAATGCGTGAGGCTTGTGAGACTGGATAGCAGAAGGAGATTTTTTGTGCAATCCTCGTTTGAAATGACGTGGAATGCGCCAGTGATGATGTGCAATTTTCTGATATACGGGATTATGGGGAGCGTGGCGGTCGACAGAGCCTTGCGAAGCCAAATACATTGTGGCCCATCAACACGCGAAAACGGCGTGTCGGAGCCGCTATCGTTCCAGTTAACGTTATATCCCTCTTTGAGGACTAGGGTATCGATGAAGCTGAGGAAAGAGCAGTTTGGACTAGTAATCAGCCGCATAAATACCGTGTGATTGAGAAACGATACGGTCGTAGTTCGGAAGAGATGGTATCGGCTGCGGGGAAGCCAAGCCCTGCAGACCAACGAACATGACTTTAAAGCCAAACAGCGTTCATCTTTGGGCTTTGCCCTGGGGTCGTTGCGTGGAGGGTAGGGAAAACGATGAACGCTGTCGATAATTCCATCCACGATCTCTGCAGGGAAGCTACCTTGGGTGACGAGCAGTGACATGAAGGATGGAGGATGATCGATGATCGATGATCGATGTCGATGATGGT
Source organism: Armillaria cepistipes (assembly GCA_900157415.1). Lineage (NCBI taxonomy): Eukaryota > Fungi > Basidiomycota > Agaricomycetes > Agaricales > Physalacriaceae > Armillaria > Armillaria cepistipes. Next base: position 67,939 of record FTRY01000055.1, read on the forward strand.
CGAGAAGAAGCGGCTTGAAGTTGACAGAGTGAAGCTTGTTTACTGCTTAGCACGTGATGGTACACATCGTCAATAATAATTTTAAGCATTTTGAGAAGGGCATTACAATGACATGACGACAGTTCTTGTGGTGCACAAGGCCAGCCAATCAAACCTGCTCGTCGGACCTTGGGTCTGTATCACATCTGTGTTCAAAGAAAACGGACTGGCAAAAGGTTGTCCTTAGATTTTGAGTCTTGACAAGGCATGGATGTCAAGTAATTGCAATTCGAAGGCTCAATTAATTATAGACGATTGCCAGAGTGACGATCCTCAATATCTACATATAAGTCCTCAGCGAACACAGCTGCGATGAGCGTCTCGCAGGCATCGTGCTCCTCCCAGTGTGAGACCATGGCGCGGTCGTGTGGGCGGATGAGGATCGAGGTCGATATCGTGTGTGTCGATGCGGGCGAAGGTGGAGGTGTAAAGAGTGATGGTGCGGGCGCGGACGAGGATGGTGGGCGCAGCGAAGACTTGGATGCAGTGGTCGTGCTGGGTGTCGCCCCACGTCGTCGAGATGGGCGCGCTCTTCAGTCTTCCAGCTGTAGATCACAGTCTGACTGGGCGGAGTTCGGTTTCGACAGAACGAATTTCGTGCAGGATCCCATGGTCATCCAGACGCAGAAGCACGATTCTCTGTGACCTATATACATCAGAGATCGTCCATGAGAGCGAGGGGTACTCACAATGACACCGCCATGCCCGCAAGGGGAAAAGGATAGTTATTCGAGACGATGTCAAGCTTGAATGCGTTTGTCCACACAATGTGTAGCCTTGTGAGCGCATGGAACCGTTTGCATGTTTGTGATTTTAGCAACCAGGATCGTCGACTTGAGAGATGCTCACCTGTCGGAGGAGAAGCATATCGGGAACGGATAGAAAGGAGATGGTGTAGATTAAAACATCGTCAGCGAGGTCGTAAAAAGTACTGTTCATCATCTCAACCGCTCCGGGCCGATTAAGCCGATGACGAAGCAGTACGTAATGACTTCCCACGCCTTCCGAAGTCGCAGAGACAACCAGTTACGAGTACTGCTACTAACTCCTCACAGCACGGTGAGGTCCTTCTTCCGGGGTCCCGATGCTTGCTGGTAACCTCACAGAGGCACAGCGTTTAGGCCCGCCCTCCACGGAATTCGAATGATCATGATGCACCACAAACGAACTCCAGGGTTTCAGGCTGTTTCGCTACTAGAGCGAAATCCGATTCGCTTGGCTGCCTTACTGTCCCTGAATTCAAAGGGCCCAACCAGCAATTTCACCGTTCGACCTGTGATCCTCTCATAGTTTGACCCCGGTCCCCAGCGGCCACTAATATTCTGAATTTTCGGACTAGCTTGGTTGGCAGAAATGAACCACCTTATCGAAGAACCTGCTATCCGCATTCGATCGTTTGAGGTCCAGTGTCACAAGTCCAAGTCATTTCTGCCAAGTCATTCGAAGTGATCGAAATGATATAGTACTCCCCGTGCATAACGGTTCTTCTCTCTCATCCTTACACCATGTTACCCTTTTCTCTGCCACGTAATAGTCTTCTTGCACTTTGCTTTTCTGTCCTCGGGACCTCTTCGTCGGTGATAAGCACGACAGTTGCACTGGCCTGTGCCCACAACTTTTCTTTGTATGCTTTTCGATCCACTCATATTTATTTATTTATTCGACTCTAGACGGAACATTCACAGGGTTACAGGACGGACCCTCCTCTGAACGATTTGAGGTGGAGGGGGTTTGATCCACGACACCGGAAACTACCCCAGATATAGAATATTCGAGCATGCAGACTTGGAAGACATTTTTAAGGAGCGAGTAATAGAAAATATGGCCAGTGAACTGAAGTACTTGGAGACGCTCATGAAAATACGCGTTTATACAACCTAGATACTAGGGTTACACGTACAATTATCTGTTTCCAGTTTTACGACGATTACTATAATCCTCCTTGTGCTGCGAAACGACATTCCGAGGATTTGGTATCATTGGAGCTCGTACTGAGAAAGTAACTACACCGTGCCTATCGTCGACTTGAGAGATGCTCACCTGTTGGAGGAGAAGAATAACAGAAACGGAGAGAAAGGAGATGGTGTAGATTAAAGCATCGTCAGCTAGGTCGTAAAAAGTACTGTTGGTGGTGTGGTGTGTGGTACTGTTCATGGACGTTCCGTTCCAACTGCTACGGGCCGATTAAGCCGGAGACGAAGAAGTGTGACGTAATTACTTCTGAAGTCGCAGTTACGAGTACTGCTCACCACTAAATCCTCACAGCACGGTGAGGCCGCTCTTCCGGAGTCCTGATGCTTGCGGGTGACCTCACGGAGGCACAGCGTTCAGGCCCGCCCTCCACGGAATTCGAATGGTCATGATGCAAAACCCGCAAACTAGCTCCAGATTTATCTAGGATTTCAAGCTCAATTTCGCTACAAGAGCGAAAATTCGATTCGCTTGACTGCCTTATACCTGAATTCAACGGTTCTTCTTTCTCATCCTTACACCATGTTACTCTTTTCTCTAGGTTGGAATAGTCTTCTTGCGCTTTGCTTTTCTGTCCTCGGGGCCTCTTCGTCGGTGATAAACACGACGGTTGCACTGACCTGTGCCCACAATTTCTCTTTGTGCGCTTTCCGGGTCCACTCATTTTTTTTTAACTCTAGACAGAACATTCTCAGGGTTACAGGACGACGAGGCTGGAATTGTCTACTTTCGCGGAATGGCGTTTGCGGACCCTCCTGTGAACGATTTGAGGTGGAGGGCACCAGTGTTCACTCCTTCTAATCATCTGGGAAACGTAAACGCTACCGAGGTGTGTGCCTTTCCTCGCTGCGCGTAGAAAAGACTGACGTAAATGGACAGTTTGGCGATGTATGCATCGAAACGGCCACGTCTACCGTTCCCAGCGATGCTTCTGAGGACTGTTTGTTCATCAATGTACAACTTACATGTCTACATCGTCTCCACCTCTAAATCACCCTCTCCCCATAGGTCAACGTCCCCATTGGGACTGATTCAACTGACAAACTGCCGGTTTTGATCTATTTCCATGGTACGCCGTTGTTTCATTCTTTTCCCGGGTCTTCCTGACACTTTGTGAGGCGGCGGATTCGAAAGTGGAAAGACCATTTGGTATCCGCCAAATGCATTATTTCAATCTTCAACTGAACCATTCATATATGCTTCATCGCAGTATCGCCTGGGACAGTTTGGGTTTTTAGGTTTGTTCTGTCTGGCTCTTACTAAAGACGTTCGACGTGCTCATTCTCATCAAGGCGGCTCGCAGTTAATGGCTAATGGCGACCTGAACGCAGGACTACTTGATCAAGTATATCAAATCTTCCAAGAGTACAACACTCCCTGACGATTCTTCACAGAGGGCTGCTCTTCGATGGCTCCAGAAATACATTTCCAACTTTGGCGGCGATCCTGAGTACGTTTTTCTCACTCACGTCTTCTCCTAAAGATGTTGTACTAATGGGATTCTCGTCAAGGCGCGTGACGATTTGGGGCGAATCAGCGGGCGCGGGGTCTACGATGTTCCAGGTAGACAGCCACGAGGAGTTCCTTCTCGCGTCTGCTAATCATCAATTGCTTAGATGGTCGCGAACGGAGGAGACCCAGAAGGTCTTTTTGTAGCAGCTATGGGAGACAGTCCTTCCATGAGTTTCACACCTGCATACGATAGTGAATACGTCGAAGGGATCTTTACAGATTTCGTCGCAAACGTGTAATTTTTATTTATTTTACTTCACCACATTCTGGATGCTCATTGTTTTCGTAGTGGCTGCGGCGAAGACGAGGACCCTATGGTATGTCTCCGCGAAGCTGATGTGAACGATCTGGCAGCAGCGGGCAATAAGATTCTCGCAACAAAGCTCGCGACTGTTGATTCCTTTGCTCCTATCCTGGGCGGTTCGTTTATATCGCAAAGGGCTATCGATGCTTTCCAAAATGGGACCTTTGCACAGGTACCTCTCTTCTTTGGGTTAGTCTGCTACTTTCTTCTACCATACGTTCATCCATTACATGTGTTCAGCTCCAATACCAACGAAGGCGCCGGTTCGTCTGCCATTATCACAGCACCATGGGCGAATACCACTCCCTCGAATGCAACTCAGAACACTGTGTACTACTTTTTAAAAGGCCAGTATGATACCTTGACAAACGAAAGCTTCGTCAAGGCTCTGGAGCTCTACCCGCTGGCGGACTATGGCAATTCGTATGACTTGCAGCGTCGACAGATGTATGGGGAGCTGCGATACATCTGTACGGCCATCTTGATTAACGAAGCCGCCCAGCAATCCGGACTCGACGCATTCCAGTACCGGTGAGTTGCTTTTCTATGCTACGGCTCAAACTTTGGATGAAAATCGAACGAATAGCTACGAAAACCCACATCTGGGTTCGGACCACGCTGCCGACCTCGTGGCGTTCTTCCCTTCTTCATTCCCTTCGCCTTCAGCGAATGCAGATGATTTAGCACTCTTGGAAGCCATGTGTGGGTACTGGACATCGTTTGCTACAGGCGGCACCCCCATCGCACAGGGTGCACCAGAATGGAGTGTATGTCAGACTCGTGGCCCGGGCCTGGGTTGTTCAAAAAATTTCTAATGTGAACTTTTGTAGGCTACGGGGAACCCGCGCATGTTGCTTCATCCGGGTGGTATACAGCTCGAGAATGTCACGGATGCGTTGTCTGCCAGGTGCAGATTCTGGCATGACCTGAAGGAGGAGCTCAACATTTGATGCAGCCGACATATTTCGTCCAGAGTCCTGCTTGTAACCAGATTGTTTGCAGTCTTTTCATAGTCTTTGCTGTCAACCGACCTCAGTCTGCAGCGTACTACATGCTGGGAACCGGTGGCTATCTTCTCTATTAATATTACACTTGAACAGTTGTTGGCATCGGCGAAATTTAATCTCATGATCCCGGTCTGCTTGTTCCTCTGATATATAAGTATCCAACTCTTTGCGAGGGCTTTCCTTTATGTGTGAGCCAGTGCTTCCCGCCCGTTAGTTTAACGCGCCATGCCTCAGTTCATCAGGGAGTGCCCCTTGATTGTCTTGATTGCATACCCAACCTAGCAGAATCGAGATGTGCATATGTGTACAGGTCGCAAGCGCCTCTAAAAGGCTCCAACTCCTCAAGTACAGACACATTTGGAGGGAGAGTTTGGAATTTTTCAACTTGCTCGTGACATGGGTTACGTGGATCAGCGACCCACCTCGCACGTAGACAATACTTAAAATACTTGCACGTTCGTTCTGGGTGAGACAAGTACCGGGCAGGTTACGGATCATCAAGAAGGGAAAACGTCAACAATACCGGCTACTTAGAATCAGCATAACAGTCACACGAATGATGATGAGGATTATTCGGGGGTTTTGGAAGGCAGACATCAATATGAACCTCCTCCGCGCTAGAATGTCCATCGATGTGGTCTAATCCATGAGTTAGATAGGAAAGCCGTTCTATAGCTATCGACGCGACATAATCAGGTCAAGTCAATGGGCGTGCTGTCATGCCATGTCATAGTCAGAAGCGAGCTGGAGCAGAAATCTTTATAGAAAGGAATGTCAAACACTGACAGATGCAAGATTGAACGCGAGACGTGTATTAAAGTGATTCGAATCTCAGTGAGGTGGGTCGCCGTGATTCAAAAGTATGTATATTCATAATGATTTCTACAAAACTTTCCGGCGTCGGTAATAGGCGAAAGGCGCACTCGCTACCGATGTAGGAAGCCAAGGTCATTTTTCAGCACGGAATGTCGCAGAACACTCTGAAATCAGAATCAGAAAAACGTAGTGTATACATGGCGTAACAAAGAAATCGTCTCACTATCAGATCAGGGACATCCTCCATCTCTCCTTATCGTGGCTGATAACAATTTCAACTGATGGATTCCTGACTAGCAGCCTTTTTAGCTTTTTCGCAATTGTTTTCTTCGCCTTTGCCACCAGGTCTTCGTTCACATTGTCAATGGTGATCCTCCGGAGGTTTGCATACTTCTTCTGGCTGAGAATTTCGGTGATGGATACCCAATTGAAGACGTCGAAAGCGGCGACAGAATCTACAACGACCGTGATGATGATGTCAGTGATAGAGGAAGAGGTGATTTTTTGGAGGATGATCGGAATATATGACTTCTTCCCTGCGACCACCGAGATTGGAAGAATTTATGTTGACCGGGCAAAAGGCGATAGATTGGAGATTCGAGCAGTATTTGATATTGTCAGTGATGCGCTGCAGGTCAACCAGATCCAAGACTACAAACATTAGATCAAGTGAATAGAACACCATGAATGTACATACCAATGATACCATTGCTATCTTCGTCAACACATGAAGGACCTATGCTCAAATGCTTGAGTGATGCGCTAGCCATGGATATAACTTGCATAGGCGAAGGGCAGGCACGGGCAGGGAACGTCAGTGATGACAACGACTGGGGGAGAGGGCTGAGGGGAGCAAATTCGATTGGAAGCATGCCTGCTGGATCCACGACGTCGATCAGATGCAGATTTGCAGATACTAGTGCAGTGCACGATGACAAGGTCTGCACCACATCGTCTAGGGTACGAAAATGGCACCCGTTCAGATTCAGATTTCTGATGCTCGGGAAGTCGCAATTTGTACCCAGAATGTCTTCTGCAAGAATATCGTCATCTGTGAAATCGAATTGGGCATGGGAGATGTGTAGTGTTTTGAGATTTGAGAAACTGGAAAGGAAACCCGTCGGAAGAAATAGATGGAGCCAAAAGTAGCCGGTCCCAGAAAGTAATCCGAATCACCTGGACACAAATTCTCGTCGAGACGCAGGGTATGAACAAATGCGAGAAAGGTATTGCGAGGACTGTGGAGGAGATTCATGAAGGATGCATGGCTGTGAAATGAAACAGTGGTGGTTCCGAAGATATGATAACGGCTGCGTGGCAGCCACGTCCTGCAAACTAACGAACAAGACGTACTAAGGGTGGAGAGGCGCTTATATATCGTGTTACCCCACTTGTCCATGTCAACCTCAAACTCCTCGTCAGAGAGTGGGAAAAGGTGAACTTCGTCGATAATTTTATCAACTAGCTCAGGCGATAGGAAGCCGCCTTGGGTTGCGCTGGCCACAGTTGACATGAACGTCAGGCAAGAGGCCCAGTTGACAATTTGATTTTGAATATCAACATCGGTAGTTTCCCACATTCACGTGATCCAGGTCACCGATGTTTAGAATTTAACTTTAGCTTCAGCTTTAGACTAAGAATAAGTGGTTTCACGAGACTTTGCAGCCAATATGCAACTGTAGCCTATCAGCTTGCTGTCCAGGATGTGAAGTCATCACCATCAGAGTCGCTCAGTCTTTGTTCAGTCTCTTCGGGGAATACGGTATGATCTTGAAGGTATGATAGAGCCTTATGATATCGCAAGGTAGTCTTGGACTGGCGATTTTACAGGCGAGCTTGTAGGACTTGGAACAGTTCGTGACTCATCTATGTCGAATATTCAGGTGGGGTAGGCCAACCCCCGATAATGACATTGATTATTTAAATCCTGATAGGTAATATGATATTGAGGACGCCATCTCCTGCGAAGACTGATGAGTTAAAGATGTGGAGAACCCCGTAGTACTTGGTTGTTTACTTTACTTGTCTTCTTTCATTTTGTTGAGTTATCTGGTAAACGGAGACAACTGAACGAAGATGCAACAAGTAAATAACCGGAGCTTGAACCTCTCGGACCGATGGACCAGTAAAGGTTGCTGCCAAACAAGCAAACGAAAATTTGGTTCCGCGGCCTTTTTTCCTTCTTCTTACCACCATATTCCTTGCGCAACGACCGGGTCTTGGTCTTCTCCTATGTACCTCGGTACACTATCTATACTCTCGTCGTGCCCATTGTCCTCGAAGATGTTGGCTGATGGGCTGTCGACGGAGAGGGCGGTGCGTCGTGAAGATAGGCCTTGGAGGTGAGGTCCTTGTCCCTGCCTTGTTCTCCTTTGAAGCTCTGTAGTCTATCGGCGCCGCGCATCTTCTCAATAGAGGTGCATCACAAACTTTGGAGTGCGGATATCCCCGCCTCAAGAATGTGTATGTCGATCCCGACATCGCCAGACACCTTCTGCTTTGTCCGTCCTGACACGGGATTTCTTCGCGAGTCTTTCACCTCTGGTCATGGACCGAAGTGGCAGTTCTCGAGAATGTGATACTCTCAGCTGCCTCTGTTACGTTTAGTATGTTGGCTTCGTCGATACTCGCGGCAGCGAGAGACATCACCTCGCACCTACAGCCTGGCTTGTATACCTAGATTATCTCGTATGCGCATGCCCAGGTGCAGAACGGCGGTTCTCTGGGTCGATGGTATAACCACCTCAACAAGCTTGTGGGATAGCGGGGTGGGACGTTGCTTTTGTGTGCTGGTTAGGCGTACGAGGATGATTGGCTCCATCGCTTCTGGTGGTCAATTTTTTTGCTTTGCGACTCCTTGCGAGTTTTTGTTTCGCCAACGGGATTACTGGTGTGTTTCTAACACAAAGAGATTTTCTGGAGTTCATTATTGACATATCTCTTTTTCAAGAGCGAGCTGGTATGCCCCAGCGGATCAGACGGATTTCGTCATATTGTGGCTGCCGATTTTCGCACATATATCCATGTTTTTGCAGGTTCGTGTCTCTAGATTGCATTTTCTTTCATATACTGATATCTGGTTAGTGGTAGTGCTATGTACCTCGTCGAAGCTGCGTATTCCATGTCCGTCAAGTTGAATTTCTTTTCTGTCAGGCAACCTCAGTCGGCAGCGTGCTACATGCTGGGAACCGTTACCAATCTCCCCTGTTAATATTACACTTGAACGGTTGTTGGCCTCGGCGGCGAAATTTAATCTCAGGATTCCGGTCTCCTTGTTTCTCCCATTTACAAGTATCCGACTCTTTGCGAAGGCTTTGAGCCAGTGCCTGCGGAGATTGATCTGAAGTAACGTAAACCTTGATGACGAGAAGCGAGAAGCTCCGACACTGGTTGTTATAAGTACCCACTGTTCTTCGATTCCGAACACGCGGACTCCAGAAACTTGACAAGATGAACAAGAGGAACTTAATCTCCGCCCGGACTATATATGATGTGCTCTAATGGAATAGGTTGATCAACAGTAGCGGCTCTGGTGATTGACTTACATTTTGACGCCCGATTAATAAGAGGGATTTATTATCATCGAGTGACCGGTCCACTACAGTGATCACCCGGTCCTTTGTACAGGCAAATTTCCGGTAGTTATTTAAGCTTCCCTCAATAAGCTTTCATCCTATAAAGTATACCATAGTGTTTAGCCTATGCTCAAGAGTATGGATTCTAATTTTCGGGTTATTCGATGATGATTTGATTGTGTGGTGAATTTTTTCGAGGAAGGCCCATAATTTCCGGTTACCGGGACTTTTGTACACCGTTTTTCCGTGCGCCAAATTTGGGCCACTGTTTCCCGATTTGGACACATTTCTCACGGTTCCGACGAGGGTTTCTGGCTCGTTTTGCCTATAGTACCACAACAACTGATCTCTGGCCCATAGTCTCGCAGGATAAATTCATCATTATAGCTATAGAACTAATTTAAAACACCCTTATATGCATCCCAGTGCCTGTACTTTGCTCTAAACCTGTATTTGTGTTTTGCCAAAATTCATATCCTTCACCTTTGATTTTTTCCTGACGGATACAAGCCAGTTTCACTTGATTTTTGTTAATAGTATGATGGCCTATACTGTACTTGAGAAAATAAAAATAAAACTGGCACCATTGTGGCACAAAAAGAGAAGTTATATTGCAGTGTACAAAGGAATGGTGGTGTACAAAGGACCGGGTGATCACTGTACGAACCTGACTCGGGAGTCGGCCGTTTCCTGATGGGAGATCTTAGATCTGTTGGTGCTCTGGTACATGATAACACCATCGACACGCGAGCCCCTGGGGATAACCATGGTCTGCGATGGTAGGTCAATCGACATGCTGACGGCTTCTGCCACGACGGCCTCAAGGCCCGGGCCGGCGCATCTGCCAATTCCCCCTTGCATTTCCAGAGTAAGGAATAGTTTGGACGAGTGATAAGCGGCATGATTGACGGCGGATCATACTGACGGCGGATTATACTCGGTATTGACACTATTTCTACTCGAGTTTGTCACAGTTAAGAATATCCTCAATGACCAGTCATTCTACGAGTGGGCGCTGGTGTTGGCTCTCGTCCCGAGTCGCACCAACCAAAGCTGATACTTGTGGATGACACGGTACTGACAAAGCGAGCTGCAGCTGGAGCCGATCCTTGGGGGGTCTTCAAGTATCGATCGCACATATATACGTCGTTCCAGAATATGTGGCAAAGGTTAAGGCTTTTACAGCGGCCAGAATCAATCGAGACAGAGGGAAAATGGATGAACATTCCTTGCTTCGGTGAACGTAGCACTATACACTCCTGTGACCGGCCGGTAATATCCGGGGGTTAAATACTCTGTAGTAATTTTACCTGTAATTGTCCCAAAAACACGCACGAGAAAACACATCAGAAAATACATGCCGTGTTTTCATTTGTATTTTTGCGTGTAATTTGATCCATATTTGGTAGGAAAACACATGGTAAAAACACCTGAGGTAATTTTGTGCATCATTACTGGAAGGAAACACGTGCGAAAACATGCCTGGTGTTTTGATTGGTAATTATGCAAAGAAATTACGGATGTAAACACCCATGAAAACACAGAGGGTGTTTTCATCGGTAAGAGTCACCCTGAAATCTACCAAATTTGGAAATAATCCACCCGGTTATTACTGATGAAAACACCCTCTGTGTTTTCATAGGTGTTTACATCCGTAATTTCTTTGCATAATTACCAATCAAAACACCAGGCATGTTTTCGCACGTGTTTCCTTCCAGTAATGATGCACAAAATTACCTCAGGTGTTTTTACCATGTGTTTTCCTACCAAATATGGATCAAATTACACGCAAAAATACAAATGAAAACACGGCATGTATTTTCTGATGTGTTTTCTCGTGCGTGTTTTTGGGACAATTACAGGTAAAATTACTACAGAGTATTTAACCCCCGGATATTACCGGCCGGTCACAGGAGTGATAATGATGTAGATAAAGCAATGATCTCTAGTGACTATACGGTTAACAATGCGGCATGGTGATAGAGCTTTGTAAGTAGCTCATGGATGCGCCACATGAGGTCAACGGCCACCGCGATGAAACGAGATTTAGAGATGGAGAAAAGTAATGAGTCGAGACAATAGTTCGGCATTGTACCGGTACCAGGAGATCTTCATTGTTTATGACCATCCAAAGCGCCCTTCCTCTAAAGGATCTCTCCACTGGACGAACTCGATCTCGAGCGAAGGGTTCTTGTCGGCCAGCGCTCTCAACTTGTGAGTGATCCATTCCTTCGCCGCCTTGACATCCAGATACACATTAGTAGTGAGCACGATGAACCGCTTGAGATTCTTGTAGTTTTCCCGGCTGAGAATCTCCGTGAAGGAAGTCCAATCAAGGGCGTCCAAAGCATCCACGGAGTTCATCCAGAACGACACGGCTATCTCGTTGATGGATGAAGACGAGAGTTCTTGAAGCACATCAGGAATATGCCAAACGAGATTCGATCTACATGCCGGGACAATACGGAAGGCAATGGATTCAAGGTTCGAGCTGCGGCAAAGGATATCCGCATCTAATTAGGAGAACAAGTGAATATCAGCGTTTAATTCGGTCGTGATAGTTATTAGACGTACGTGTAATCACGGTGTTCATGGTCAAACTTACACTCAAATGTTTGAGTGACGAACCCGCGTAGGGGATGATTTCAAGAATGGAACTGGGTCCACTACCAATAGTGAATATCAATGACGATAGAGAAGCAGGGAGTTGTGCGAGAGAGGATTGAGGCGTTACTTCCAGCGGCGGGCCTTCCACAAGCTGGACGCGATTCAAATGCGCAGACTCTAGCGCTCCGCATGAGGACAAAAAAAGGACGACATTGTCAAGGGTATGAAAAATGCATTTATTGAGATCCAAATGCGTGATGCTGGTGAATCTCGACAAGGCAGAGAGGACTTTTGAGAAATCTTCCTCCGACATGAAGTCGAACGTGGCGTTGCGAATATGCAGCCACTTGATGTTGGAAAATATGGAGGGGTCGATGGTCTGAAGAGTCTGGTGCAGCAAAAGGTCTCCTAAATCATTGTCCGGGGTCTCTATGAGGGTTAACCTTCGGATAGAGCCGAGGAATGAGCAGTTTGGACAGGTGATGAGGCGCATGAAGGACGGGTGGTTGTCGGAGGAAAGCGTGATAGCTTTGAATAGATGGTAGCGGCTGCGCGGCAACCAGGTTCTACAAACCAGCGAACACGACGATAAAAGTGAGCGGGTCATATGATGATACCTATTTGCGGACGCAACATAGTCAATAATCGTGTCAATAAGCTCAGCGGCAAGGCCGCCTTGAGTAGCAGATGATGGCATGAAGAGTGACGAAAGTTGTTGGACACGAGAAGGATGAACCTGGTGAGGAAACAGGCGATGAAATTTTCAATACCCGAAGTGCAATTTGAAAACGCCAGATAGCCGGCCCTAATTTACACGTGATCTGACGCGTGCAAACCTGAACATTAACTTTAACGCAGGTATCAATCCTGATAATGCTCTCTGACATCTCTGACTCCGAGGCATACCTCGGCAGACACACGGAGTAGAGTGTTTTTACCTCATTACCTGTTTCATTACGGGACGACTATGCTTGACATTTGCTTGACACGACCGAGAAAGGAATTGTGTTTGCAAGGAACTGTGTTTGCAATAGCCATTCAACCTAACATGCTGAATTTCTTCGTCCAATTCGGGTATTGTCTTTGTTCCTCCGAAACGTTGACAATGCACCCGCCAAAAGTTGTCTTTTTTGCTACACTTCAAGCAAATCACATCAATGGTGCCACGGTGGCGGCACTTCATAGGTATATAAGACTGCTGCCTGAATTTTGGCTTCCACAGACTACGCAATGTCTTCCCGCTCTTCACGCAAGAGACGCTTCCGATTCGAGGACTTCCCGGTGGAGCTCATCCTCGAAATTCTCTCACACCTCAGAGTCGCTAGCATCAAGCAACTCAGCCTCACCTCATCTAAATTTCGCCTCATATGCCTCCCCGTCATCTTCGAAGACCTATCCTTCTATTCCTACAAAACTCCACGTAATTTTCTGACCGCTATGCGCCGCTGGCGAGCCATTCCCTGTGTCCGAAAGCTATCCTTTAATGATGTCGACTCCAAGGATATATGGCCTGCGCTATTGCAATGGTGCGCCCTAGCGCAGAAACTCAAGATAACCATGTCCAATCCGACTCTATACGTGCCACTTTTGTCCGGACTTGGGGAGCTCAGAGTCCTCCAACTTGACGGGGTTACTTTCCAGCACTTCACAGACCTTTTCAAGGTTCTTCAGAGCCTGTCAGCCTCGGTTAAAGACCTGAGGTTTGATAATGTCGAATTCGCGTCCCAGTCATACGGCAACCCAATTCCCTACGCTGGCAAGAGGATTAGAGTGGAGAGACTTTGCGTTAGTACTGCTCTAGTTCTAGAGCTCCTACTCCGGGATGAGTCTCCAGTCGATTTTTCGAATTTAAAGGTGGCAGAAACGAAAAATGTAGGGTCGCATAGCATCAACAAACTTGGACGCCGCAGCCCACGTCTTGTCAGGCTGGTCATCGGCGATCCTCCCTTGGAATCCAATAATGGTGTGCATATTCTCCTCCTTTCCATGCAATCTCGTTTATTCCAACTTCGAACAGAATCCCTTGAGCTCACAACGGTCAAACAATTGAATCTCTCATTTCACCACTTGCAGCCCGGGCTCAAACCTCTTCGCGACCTCTTCAAACCCTCGGAGACCGACTTGGAAGAGTTTACCGTAAAACTCCCTGTTGAATTCGTCACAAGGGAGACTCGCGAGCAATGGGAATCATTGGCATTAGCGCTGTCGCGGCGACCTAGGCTGAGGGCAGTGTATGTCGTGCTATGGACAAGGTGGGATAGAAGATATGATGCCCAGTTACTCCTCCGTGAGCTTCATCGGGCGGTCGAGCCGCGGCGCCATAGAATATTGGAGATTCTAGCCAATAATCGCTTCCAAGTCACGGTAGAGGGTGCTCACTGGTTTGGGTACTAGACATTTTCAACTATCGATACTGCTAATAAAAAATTGTTTTTGACAACAATGGCACCTTCTAAAGTTAAAATGATGCACGACAAGAGCTCACCCGCTTGGATCCTTACAAAATTGAGGGCGAATAACAACGAGAAGGAAGTCAATTATTCAGTTGACGTTTATACGAATGGCAAGCAGACGGTGTTAAGTATAAAGAGAACGAAAAAGGTCTGGTTTAGAAAGACGGGAAAGAGGGGGATCGAAATAGTTCGTGCGTTATAGATAGAACGATTAATGTCCGTAAGATAGAAAATTTCCTAAAAATACGAAGAAGGGTATGGTATCTTCGGATGCATGGCACGCTAGTAAGGGTTGTGTATGGTCAGTCTCAAGGCCAGACTCACAAACAACACTTACTCTCAGGTCGTGACAAGAACGGGCTCAGATTAAACCGCTTCTTCGTTACTGGGGTACCTAGACGCTCGCACATTATTGTAGGCGTCGCGGGGGACCAGCACACTAGAAACTCACGACATATCGACGGCGAAATGGCCCAACATGAATGAAGAAGCATAAGCTACGACAAAGGGCCACCAGACGAGTTTGGACATCTTTGATTTAAGAGGCAGAGGAAGGAGTTGGAAAGACGAGAGAGAAGGGTTGTAAGCTGACCCAACGATTAGTATCAGGAAAAGGACGCGCTTTTAAGGACTCAAGATTCCGTAAGGTGGATGAACCAAAGGAAAAATGTGGCGCATGCGAGGCAGCAGTTTCCATGACTGCCAGGTTCCCCTAACATGCCCGTGTCATCGGCAATGTGAAGTTATCTGGCCCTGTGGGGTGAAGTCAGAGGTTCAGAGGAAGAGATAAGCTGAGCGCGAGCGCAGCGCACAGTTGCAGCGAGGCTCGGCGGAGAAAATGTAATGATCGAGTCTTTATATGGGCATGAACATTCGTTTGAGACTCTGACGCCTTTTATTGTCTCTTTCTCTCCATTTCACGGTAAGATTCGTATCAGAGAGAGAGAAAGAGCCGCGACAAAGAGTCACGAGAGAATAGATCTTCTGAGTAAGCATTGCTTGTTTCCATTTCATGCTCGTTAAAGCGAAGCCTATTTTGACGCGGGTACTAGCTGCTATTGCTCCCAGCGGACAGTTGTCCTTATCGATGATCGTAGATGAATATGTGCGCATCTGATTCCAAGACATATCATGACCTACAGAAGATGACAATGTACAAAGACGGCATGTCAATTGAGGGTGCATGCGGGTGTGTAGTGACGATACGATAGTAGTGCATTCTTGAAGGCCGGATAACGTTAGTTCGAAAAATCACACGTCCAAGGAACGCGTCTAGAGCGAGAGCACATGCTCAAATTGCCGGCGGCCATCGTATACAATGTACCAATTGTATAGCCAACAGCATGGGATGGCCGGGGCACAAGCTTGGTGACCTCACCTTGACAAGGTGGAATAACAAGTCTACACAATGGATGGTCAGCGTACTAGATCCTTCACCAGAATCAAAGTCTCGATTACCCGACAGTGACGGCCCATCGTCACGTACTTCACTGGGAGAAACTTTGCATGACGGCAAGGTCCAAAAGTTTTGACTCCAGCAGATGTTCGGACTCGAAGGGGAATATCAGTCAAATGTCCACGTGAATTAGTCTCAAGCAAGAGTTTTATCGTTATCAAGATGGCAACAACAAGAAGGAGCGATAAATAGTAGAATATAAAAGAAACGGACGTCGACTAGACGGTTTGGAGAAGGAATACGAACAAGGACAATGCAAGCGCAGCATGTATCCCTGTTTCAACACGAGAACGACATGATGAGTTGACCGACGGAGTGGTGGAAGCCGGCGTGGCAGCTGTTGATATCGACTCGGAAGCGGAAGCCAATGCTGCTTTCGTCATTGATGAGCTTGAGGCCGTAAACGTCGTGGTAGGGGCAACATTATGTCTATGTACCGAATAAATAAGATCAGACGCTGGCCATAAATGAAAACTCACTGGGCTTCAGTGTTATTTGGCTCGAATGAGCACGATCCTCCGAGTAACGTTGCCGGATTATAAAGAGGAAGACTGTCCAAAAAGGTCCATTGGTTCGACATGCAATCGGTCGTGAATCCCAAGGGAAGTGTATTTTTGTTGAGCAGTGAATACACCTTAAGCACGCTCGTTTGCGCGAGATCCTGCAATGATAATGAGCTAATCGAGACGAGTGGCCTAGATTAGATGCCTACCTCGGCGAGATTAGTCTTCGCGTAAGTATCAGGGACGCAGGTATCCTTGGATACGGCTTCGGCCCATGATCCGCTCCCACTGGCAGCATTGATTCCCAGAGCTCCTGAGGCAGCATGCGTAGACTGCACATTACAATTTAGCGCAGTTCTGTAAAAGAGATTTAAAACGCACCTCGTGTATCCAAGTTCGCTGGCTACACACTCCAAAGAAGTGTATCTCCCCACTGTTTGTGTACGTATAAGCATGCGCGCTGCTACCCGGCATTACCATCACTGTTCCGACATGTCGTCGCAAACCCACAGGAACACGAGCAAGAGCATCGGTGGCATCGTCCAGTGTGATATTGGCATTGCTGCAACGGCATAAGGTATACGGCGAACCACAGTCAGCAAAGGTGACGTTGACAGCGGCCATGGAGGCTGTGCATTCCTTGCCGCTGCCGGTGTACCGTACGCACGCAGAAGGGATAGAAGAGAGGGAGACAGTGGTGCTTGGAGGTCGGATGAGGTTAGGGATATCGAACTTGAGACCAGATGCTTGAGCTGTGAGGTTCAAGTCGCGTTGGTGCACCGCGCCCTTCGCAAAGCTGGACCATATCACGAAGCAAAGCAGTAGTGCATCAACGGGTAGCATTGGGGGAATTCAACGTGCTGAAGAGCTTGATGGGCTGGTGAGCAGACATCGTCGGTTATTATTGGAGGGATGAAACAAAGTGATCGATGGTCGCCAGTGAGAATGATTAGCATGTGGTCGTGGTTGCTCCCTGCTGTGTGATATTGAAATTTATCCCGGGTTTTACGCGTAAACCCTTAAAACATGTACAGACTTGGGGTTCGTTTTATCGCATGTTTGAAAGTTAACGTACTACAGCTAGACTTCGGCCGCCGGCCCAGTTCAGGAATAGGCTCAGGTAGAGAGTCTCATCGACGATGAAAGAAATTCGTAGAGCCAGTCAAGACTGGCAATAATTGGTGTGAGTCGCATTTCCTTCGAGCTGACATAATCGATAGATATCAGAAGACCTTTGCTAGAAGTACACAGAACAGCGAGTCGTCGGTTCCACGCTGTGAGAGCTACGGCCTACGAACCTTTACAATGCCGAAAGCAGAAGGGAAAAAATCGGTAAGTTCGGGTCCAGAGCCTAGACGTAGGTCAACACTGCAGTGATTCCTTCAATCTTGTTTGTCTAAGTTCGTAAAACTTGTGGGCATCTTGGTGGACGTACGTACCATTTGATTTTTCTCTCGTAGACAGACAGACGATACACGCCTATGGAGGGAGTGACGGCGTGTATATAGGCATTGACCACTATGTATGATGTGGCTGCGCAGCCATTCGTCCAGTATCGAGGAAAAGTGCCACTATGTCGTATTGACGAAATAAGGAAAATCTCGTGTTTTGTCTGGACGTCAAAGCTGTGTTTCTGACGCGACTCGGACTTGGTTACAAAAACTTGGCGACAACGCCGTCTTCTTCAGGGTGACCTGACAGTTCATCTCCACTTTCAACCAGTTTGGAAGCAAAGAACGGGAAACTACGGCGAGCCTTCCGAAACCTGCCCTAAATCACACGTGGTTTCGGAGACCGGACCGCGCCCTCGGGCCTCAGTCATCCGGTTCTGATTTTCTTATACCGCGTCTCGTTATTCCCTCTCTCCCCCCCGGTTCGGGTTTTGCGTTAGTCGCTTAGACAGCTTATCTGAGCTGTACTATCAGCAGAAGTAGCCAATCATTTTAGTTATTAAGCTTTGTGATATGGACAAAATTAAACCGGCTGATTTTTGATTTTTGTGTCCGTAACCTCTACTTTACCCTCATTCACTGTTGGTGGCCTTCCTCCCTCTTGTGTTTCCAAGCACAAATATGTTGGGATCACACTCTCGTCCACGGATAGGTGCTCCACTCTCTGTTTCTCTCCCGTTCATCATTCTGATGGACGCTGCTAGATCAATATTCAAGGAGCATTATTACATCAAAGCATCGAAAGCGCGCAAGTCCATGAATGCGTTGTTTGGCGCTGAGCACTTTGTTGGTACCATCCCACCGAAAGATGGAATCTCCGTCTATATGGCCACCGTGGATCCTCATCTAACGTCTGCTTGTGATGTCTCCATCGACGTTGACCCTGCGTCATTGGCTGAGCTTGAGCGCGTTCAGAAAACCTTCATTCGCCGTCTCCTGGGTATTGCTAAGCGATCGCCGGTGGCAATGCTCTTCTCAGAGACTGGGATGTGGCCCGTCAAGTTTCGTAGGCTTACGCTAGCCCTGCGGTACTGGCAGTATGCCCTTTCCTTGCCAAATGATCATTTCCTCTCCTATGCCATGAATGATGCCATTATGCTAGCTACCGATGGCAAATCGTCTTGGATGTCCGACCTCCGTAACGCCTTGCTTCGTCTTCGTCAGCCCATATCCATTGATCTATCCCATCCTTGGTCACCTGTTGATGTCGATAACATTGTCGACGCCGTTGAACAAGCATACTTGAAGGATATCGAAGCGTTCATCGGCTCATCCCCCAAGGCTCCCCTTTTGCACCATCGTGCCTCATGCCACTCCCAGGTTGCCTGTTCACTGAAATCTGTTGTAGCCTCCTTCCGCCCATACCTCCTCGTGCCTGTCCCTGCCCATCGAAAAGCGTTGGTACGCTTGTTGACATCATCCCATACGCTCGCAGTCGAGGTCCTCAGATGGCCAGAACGACGTCGTCCTCCAGTTCCTCATGATCAACGTTTTTGCCGCTATTGCCACACGGAGGTAAAGGATGAAGCTCATGTTTTATTGTACTGCACAGGATCCAACGATCTGGAAGAACTACGAGATCAATTCTTCCATAAAGTCTTCCGTATTGCGCCTGTCGCATTGATATCGTCCCTACAAGCTGCTGCTACGGGGGTGGAGGTCATACGGTTGGTTGTTGAAGCGGACGATGCCGATGTCTTGTGTTCCTTCGCGAAGTATGTTTTTGATATCTTACGCATTTTTCAACGTCTGCCTGTATTTCGTCCCGAGATATGAATGGTGTATATTATTGTAATTGGACTTGCTTTCTACATTACTTTCTGTCAATACCCCACGACGTGTCTCTACTCCGCGAGACGTACGCAACCGTGCGATCACAACGGTACGAGCCTTCGTGGCCACAGCACATGGCTTGCCATGTTAGGGCTGTGGACCCGGCCGTTCCTGATTGGGACCTTGTGCCGGTACACACACCACACACCACACCTTTCTGCTGAAATCAACAGTAATTCTCAGGGCTGAGGAACCCTTGTAAACTTAAGCAGGCGAGGGACATCGTTATTCAGCTAACTGTGTATCTATACCTGTGGACACTAATAGAAGCAATTAGGGCAGCCTGTCATGGCATGGATCGGAGGATAGCTGACGTTGTCAGTTCCGTCCTCCACTCTTCACAGCTAGTATCCTTTTACATACGAACTGAATTGATACGTCCTCCCTACTACTCTGTTGACTATCAAGGGACAAATATCGAAGAGGTCGAACGAGCACTACCTCAAACTGCTGGATAACACACCCACCACGGGATCAATCGGGACGGCTAAAACCAAAACCGGTCAGAACATGAACATCCGACTTGAAGAGGCGCATCTATAGACAGTACCTTCCACCCAGCAAAGACGGCACATCAATGCACCAATGCAAATAATTACAGATAGAAAGAGACCTAAAAGAGACCTGCTCTTATGTAGCAAGACCAGCGAACGCCCACTGCGGTTGGTAACCAGACCTAACCTGATGCATGTGGTAGTATAGCAATGCCGGGTATCAACATTTCAACAAGTAGCGCAAGGTATTGAGTCAAGTTAATGGCCCCGAGTGGAATGCGCCTCAGCGCAGAGTTTGAATGCAGTGATAACAGAGGTCTTGTACCCACATACAAGTGGGGCCATTCATGCCAAAGTGATAGCCCTCGAAAGAGTGAAATAACCCGGAAGCTGCAAGAAACTACCAGTTCAGCACTCGGCTACGGGTTCTCAAGTCTCGCCAGTTTCTGAAGGAATACTGCAATACTGCTAGTAAGAGTATCCTGTATCCTATCTCATGCGTGCCGGTTATTGCTATGCGACAATAATGAAGAGAGCTTACACTGGCAGTTACAGTGGACTGTGTGTCAATGTGGGAAGTAAAAAGGGCCTCTTGGGGTTCGACAATCAAGGATTCTGTAATCCAAGAGCTCGATATGCATGTTGTGAGTTGCCATTAGGGAGTGAAGCACTGCAAAATCGAGGTCAGTGGTGGCTGGAGAAATCCAGAACAGGCAATGAACGCTTCGGACACCGGGAACCTCCGGTCCTTCGGCAATCACCGGACTCACTCCAACCAAACTGTTCCTGGTTCTTTACCTCCATCTCCTTCGATCAATGTCCCTGTTTTTTCTTTCCCGAACACGCGAGCCTCATCTGGTAGTACGCACTGAAGCACTTTTTGAATGACCGCTGTCCTGGCGCGCATTTTCTCGTGGCAGCATTCGTCATACGAATTGGTCTCTATTCGCATTTTATTTCCCAACGATTTGCCTACAGTAAGCTCTTCTTTGATTTCATCATATACATGTGGTATTGATGTAGTGCATATCTCTCTCCAAGGTCCCCCGAACGCGTCCTGTGCTGTCAAGGATGACGAGCCTGCGCCACACCCCTAACCTTACCACTTGGGAAATAGACTGATGACGCTATCGACGTCATCATACTCCAGGGATCGACGTCGACGGTGGTATATAAAGGCCGGCATCGTGTTTAAGATCCCCATCATGTCTTTACCTCCCGCCCCAAAGGATATTAGCGCCCACCCGCAGAAGGGCAGCGTCATCGACCCCGTCGACAAGGCCGCCAAGGAAGCCGACGTGGATAGAAAGGTATGCTTAGAGCTATGTGAGACGCTGTATGCGCTGACCTTGCGAATAGATCAGGCTATATGCTACTGTACAGGCTCTGCGACAATCACGACTCCCAACGAACAAACAGGTCGACTCATGGATCGACTACGCGCTCGACAACCCACCCGTGAACACTTCGACGCTCTCGAAAGATGGACAGAAGCTCGTTGCGGACATTCAAGAGATCCTCAGAACGCTGCGCAGCATGATACAGGAGAAGAACGGCGACGAGCTCATTCAAGACTGGATATGGCAGACGAGGGAAGTAGACATATCAAACGTCAGTCCTGGGAACATTAAAGGCGTTGAAAAGGAGAAGGCAAAAGAGGACGCCGATACCGGTATGTGGTGAACACCCCCGTTTTTACTTGACTGAGCTTGACACGACCTCACAGCTACGCGCCACGTGCGCACCCTCGTCAACCTCGTCTTAACCAACTCCGAGTTTCGGAAACTAATCAAGGATTTCAGCATCGTAGGCCGAGATCTCGCAGCCAAAGTCATCGCTCCCAGCGCTGAGCAGCTCAAAGGTGCCGATGAGGGTGCTCCTGAAGGCCATTTTGTTCCCGACGAGGAGAGGCTCGAAACTCGACTTCCCGGAGTAAATGGGCAAGCAGACGCCATCGATCCTGGGGAGGTCAAAAGGTCAGTTGACGCCGAGGTCACCACGAACGATGAGGAAGGGAAAAAGGTCTCAGGTATCATGGGCAAAGTTAAGGTTGGTGGTTTCCACCTCAGTGCGTCGTCGTATACTTACGACACATCCAGAATGGCCTATCGAATGCGATCCCTCAGCAGCACAAGGATCGTGTGAACGGTAAACTGTCCGAAGGCAAGCAGTTTTTGACTGAGGAGTATTTCCCCAAGGAAAGGCGGGAACAGTGGATTTGGAGGGCGAAGAAGGTATTATCCTGTTGGTTATCATTCTACTCGCGTTCTAACGTCCTTCGCGTAGGTCGTAGTCGAGTGTCAAAAACATAACGATTATCAAGAGTCCTTGGGCTGGTTGCTGGACTATGCTGAGGAGTACGCAGGACATGGACGAGACGCCGTAAACGGTGCCAAGAGCGAGGCTGGAGGGGCCGTGAAGAATGTAATTACGTTCCTTTGCTATCTTTTTCCCTTTTTTTATACCTCCTTCAGAGCAAGCTTCAATCGTCACTCGCCCAACTGCGTACGATCCTGGAGCGCTTCGCCAATGGCCAATCAATGGATATTATCCTCGACCCTTTCTACGCGCTCGCCGACGATGCCCAGCGTGATCCTGAGCTACGTGCGTGGTTCAGAGAGGGTACTGAGTGGCTGCGGAGTGTACTTCTGAAGCCTGGATATATTCTCGAACCCCGGGCTGGGTCTGACGGACGCAAATGGACTGATCGTGGCAAAGTTTTTTATGGGTCAGATGGCAAGTACACGGAGCACTTTGATAGACTTTTCAACGGCGCCGGTACCTGGCTGAATGGAATTGGAGAGGACCCTACGAACCGGAAATTTGCCGGTGGATGGACTCGACTCATGAAGGATCTTCTCTTTGCCGAGGACGGTGGGTTGACATTCAAAAGCGAACTTTGGGGTGATATTCGTAAGACGGTGATACCGATGTTGGTCGAGAAGGTTTGGTTTTTCTGCACTCTCGATGCTCTTTCTGACTGATTTATCGCAGGTCGGCTACATTCCCATTCCGAGAGTCGAGTATACGGATGATTCTGTTGATATCGTTATCGAGAACCTTACCCTTAGTGGTCGCAATTTGTTCCCCAACATCGTGTCGATTGAGGCGCACAACTACATGTCTTTTTCTCCGTACGGCGCCATTCAAGACGGCACCGAGGATAGTCGGTCAGTCTTCATCGTAATCCCTTCACGCTTTGGCTTAATACATTATGTAGGCATGAGATCAAGTTGACACTTGGTCAAATACAGGCAGATCTACGAGACGTGGCTTTCTATTTCAACAAGAAGTCGGGAATACCCAAGGCGAAGGATTCTGGGCTTGCCGACATTGTGTTAGGCGGCCAGGGTTTGACTGTAGGTCTCATCAACGCATTTAGCACACCTCAGTATACTAACTGCTTCTAGGCTACTATTCATCTCGCGTCGTCACCCAAATCGGATGCAACGTCGATTTTCACTATCAAGAAGGTCATTGTGAAGGTGGATTCGCTCAAGTTTTCTGTACGCGATTCCAAGCACGACTTCCTGTATAAGGCAGTCAAGCCGCTTGTCATGGGCATAGTGAAGAAGCAGATCGAGAAGGTTGTTGGGGATGCCATTCGAACGGGCTTCGAGTATGTTGATGGAGTATTGGTCAGCGTCAGGCAAGAACAACAAGAGGATGGCAAAGGGAAGGTTGATGCGATCCAGGAGGTATGACGGTTCCTCTGCGGTTGTGCGTGGTATTTACGGATGCCTTAGGTCTTCAAGAAGAGGAAAGATGAAGCCAAGTCGGCTTCGAGCGCGTCGTCGTCGCAGTTCAAGGTCGTTGCGAATAAACGCGACTCTATGTTGGCGTCGCAGGGTAATCCTTCTGGATGGATAAACAAGACGGCTGAGCGAGAGGAGATGGTTTCCAAGGGTGAAGGATGGCGAAGCGATGCGTACAACATCGTCCCTTCTAATTGATTGACCTCGTCTTTGTGTGTAAATTATTGCAGGTGTGGGTTGGAATATGCAATGTAGTTTTATGTTTTTCATATGGTTACCCCTCATTTTGACTTGTGTACTATAGGTCCATACAATATGCTAATGATTTTGTGGATCTTAATTGTTTGTGCGGAGACCATGTTCTGCGAGTACAGGTGCAGGGAGGGTTCTCGCGGGCGAGATCATTTTGAAATTCCATCAAACATCATGGACACTGGCTACGAAGGATCTAATGCTTGTATTCTTCCCAGCCATTACTGGAAATCCAACGCTTTTATCTGATGTCGTGGTCGATCTGTTACGCACTGAGATCCGCATTCTAAGATTCCAATGTGGTTGCAGCAAGAGGATATGCCATCCATGATCCTGGAAATATTACGGAGAGTTGGGCTCTCGAACAGCGTCGTAGGCGGTTGGTTTTACGAGATCAATTTGCCGAACTCGAGAGACGGAAAGGGCAGCCTCGCCACCATGAAGACCATTCCACGCGGTACTGACAGAGGAAAATAACGCTCAGGGCTGTTTTGAAGAGGGTTGGCCTCATGCTCATTCCGCTCTGCGTCCACACATCGTATGGGACAATTGCTGCACGGCATCTGTAGGGTATCGATTGTCCGATAATGAGGAGTATTATATCTGGGTGAGTCGCGCAAGTCACATTCTTTGTTTTCTCAAACCAATTGTTGAAAGAGTCCTCCAGAACGCACGGTTCGAGTGTGCGCATTCCCTCGTTGATGCCGAGAAGGTTTCTCGTAATAAGGTCAAATACTTAGTAGCGGCGAGCTTGTAGGTCGAGGTCGAGCCGCCATCAACGAATATCCCGTTTTGTTTTGAAACGTCGGACAGCTTCCTTTCCAGGAACAGTCAAAACAAGCATAAGAGGCTCGAATTGGTTTTCAATTTGTCCTATACAGTCTGACCGTATCACCGACCTGCAGAACCTACATAACAAGAGATGAAAGCTCGATATAAATCGACCTTGCTTGAGAGTGAAAAGTATCTTATGAGAACACGGTACGCGTGCCTTGTCGCCATGATATGGTCGTCAGTTTGATTACTCTTTTCTAGGCTTGATCGCGATAAAATTTCCTTCTCGTGTGCCTGCCGCCACTGCCGGGTAAACGCCCACTACATAGTGCATTTTATCCAATAACGAAAGTCTATTACGCTGACAGACGCAGCAGTTCTGGAGTTGTCTTGATGAAATGTAATGTCGTTATGCTTGCGGTTGACTGACTGCTGCCGGCAGCCTGTCCATGTGCTTTTCGGAGCCGAAGCGTTCGTAGCCACGTTTCTTCGCGCTAATGATACCCGGACTATGAGAAGATATCTTCTTGTTATCACTCTCCAGGTGATTGCATACGCTGATCGCTTAACAGTCTCCTAGCATACCCTGAAACGATTTGCAGAATGTAGATTCGCGTCTTCCTATGGGTTGCTTATGGGACATGTTGTTGTTGTTGTTGTGTTGTTGAAGTCCCTTACTCCGCCAAAAGCGGTTTCGCCCAAACGAGAATGAAATGTAGGAGCCAAAGAAAGTAAAGACGGAGCTCGGCCCTTACTCGGAAAGTACATTCTCTCGTAACCCTGTTAATTTTTTTCTCGGCGCTTTTCTCTAACTCTGATGCGAATCATACGGTGAAATGGAGAGCCAGAGGCGAAGAAAGGTGTCTTATCCTCAGGTGATTGAATGTTCATGCCTATCAAAAGACCTGACCATTGCTTTTTCGCCGCCGCCAGTCAGTCAGCCTCGCTAATGCGCTATGCTCACGGTATGCTTCAATGTTGCTTTCGTCTGACCCTTTTGACCTCAACGACAGGGTCAGATGATTTTGCATTGCCGGTGACACGGACATGTTAAGGGGACCTGGCAGTCATGGAAACTGCTTCTTCAAATGTGCCACATTTTTCCCTTGGTTCCTCCACCTTACGGAACCCACAGTCTTTAAAAGCGCGCCTTTTATTCGCTAGTAATCATCAACAGTTTCCGCCTGTTCTCTCTCGTCTTTATAGCTCCTCGCTCTATCTCTCTTGAAACAAAGATGCCCAAACTCGTCTGGTGGCCCTTCGTCGTCGCTTATGCCTCTTCAGTGGTGTTGGGTAACCTCGCCGTCGATACGCCGTATGTGTCCAGTGTGCCAGTCTCCAGCGACGGCTATATTCATGTGTTATTGTCTAGATACTCGACGTTGCAGTAGAAGTATACGACGCCAACCGAGGAGCGGTCCATTCTGCTCCAGTCCTTGACATTGCGTGACGGTAAGTCACTTGCTGTTGTGAATACCCTCAAGACTGATGATTCGTGCTAGCCTGCCAAAATTATACTATACCGTTCTTCGTATTATTTCGGTTATCTTCTATTTAATAGCCGCTAATATTTTTATCCATAACGCACGAACTATTTTTATCGCTCTTCATTGTTTCTTCACCGTATATATCAGTTGGCCATTTGCATCGTAATTACAAGGGTCTACCACTTCGCCATTAGCATCAGCCTTGGTTGAATAATACAGCTCCGATTCATTAGGACATGCCTTGTGTTTGCTTCGTACTTGACTACAAAAGTGAAGGCCCCAGAGTTGTAGGATTTTTTCGTTGGCGCCCCACACATATCGATGGTTAAAGTACCTACTGACGCCCTCAACTTGAAGAGTCAAACCGGTAGGCAACATCGACCATGACCTCGAAACGACTGTTCGCCAGAATCCCCGATATTCTACGGCGCTGTGGCTCGAGCCTGAGACGAAGGTCATTGAGCATAAGCTCCGCATAACGACGTATCTTATACGGCCTTATCCACGCCACAACTTTCACTCTCTTCAGCTTCGATCGCCGTGACAGCACGAATGCCAACTATCCCCACTCGCCTCTCTCTTTCATGACGAACTTCAATGGGAGTCTTATGGTTAGCTCTTCTAAATTGGCATCCGAGGGTTCTAGGAGGTCGCTGAGGGGCGTGGATCCTGGCCTCAAGGCGCGGAACGAGAGAGTCAATTCTTTGATAGCCGTGACCTTGAGAGATTCTGTTGTAGGGTATTAAAACGAGACTGCATGGAAAGAAGGTAAAGATGGGCACCATTGTTGGATTCAAAAAGAGAATCCTCGATAATCAGCTGGACGAGACGAGGGTTGAGACGGACAAGTTTGTTGATGGTATGAGTCCCTGCATGTCTCGTTTCTGCTACCTTTAAATGCGAAAGCTCGACTGGAGAATCGCCCCTTAACAGGAGTTCCAGTACCAGAGGGGCGCTGACCCTAAGCCTCTCTACTTTGATCCTCTTGCCAGTCCAGAGAACTGGGTCGTTCTCTGACATAGACACGAACTTCACATCATCCCCAATCGTTAGGTCTTTAACCTTGGTGGACAGACTTCGCAGAAGTTCGAAAAGGTCTGCTAAACGCTGGAAGGTAATCCGATCAAGTTTGATGACTCTGAGCTCCGTAAGTCCGGATAAAAGTTGCACGTATAGCATCGGATTGGATATGCACCACATCTCGAACTCCCGCGCTGGGGCGCACCATTCCAACAGCGCATGTGGTTTGAGATTTGTATCGACGCTGGTAAAGGAAAGTTTTCGGACGCAGGGATGTGGCCACCGAAGGTGCATGTCAGTCAGGAAATTCCGAGGAGTCCTGTAGGCGGAGAAGGATATCTTTTGGAAGATGGCGGGGAAGCAGATATGGCGGAAGGTCGACGAGACGAGGCTGAGTTGCTTGATAGCGGGGACTCCGAGATAGGAGAGAATTTCGAGGACGAGTTCTACAGGGAACTGCTCGAGCGGTGCTGGTGAGCATCCAGTCGACGAGGAGCTAGGAGACATCCCGTATCCAATGGGTGACAGAAATCAAGGTAAGTTGTTTTTATACATCCAATGGGCCGCTACGGTGGCATTATTACCTCGGGCAGTATTCCAGAATAGCAAGACAATGGTCGACGAATGGTTATTATACCTAAACCCGTTCAAAATTGCCTCTCGGTCCTATAAGGAAACACGTAAAGCGACAACTTGAATCAGTCGTGCCACTACGTGGGTATAAAGATAAGTATTGCAAGATCATAAATGCCTCGGAGTGCATTGTGTGAGTAATTACTGGTGAGTCTTGAGAGAGCTGACTCTGAAATCTCAATAAGTACTCACCGTGATTGGTCTTGACTGAATCTGGTCCTAGGTCCCAGGGTCGACGCGTTCAATCGCGTGTTACTTAGGCAGGCCATTCGGCCTATTCAACTTGATCCTTCTCCAAGTTGCTCATGACCAATGTAATTTATTTTTCGACACAATGCTGCTTCATTACAGAGTTCAGTGAAGCTATACTGCATACCGTAGCCGTATTGTATGGTAATACTTTTTCCGTGCACGGTGTAAGTGCCGAGCTTTGCCGAGTCCGCGGGGACACCTTCCAGTACTGGTAACTGAGTACATCTGTCAACAGAGGTACCGAGAGGGTAAAAAGCGTGGTTTTATGCAATGGAAATTCTTTGTGGTATGGGCATAAATGTTATTTACGCGGAATGAAGATATAAAATCATTATGAATTGTAAGTACGTCGCGTCGCGACTCGCCGATATTTTATAACCTTTGATCACGTGTCCTTACATCTTATTGTTGTCGTCTTACAACGACAGCCCACGCCCATCGATTAGATCTACCTTCTATCTCCGATGTCTTCTGCTAGTCCTGTCCAAAGCAGCTTTCCTACTGAACTCATCGAGGAGATCCTTGACTACTTTGATTGTCTTCCTGACAAAGACATACAGAAAATTCTTGATCACCCTTCAGAGGGGTACAAGTGCGGGCGCGTCGCTATCTTGACGTCCTGCTCATTGGTCTCTAGAGCCTGGCTCCCACGTAGTCGATATCATCTGTTCAGATCCGTCCGTCTCTCACCCAAAAATCATGCGCAATTCTTGCCGCTTGTTACCAGCCCATTGTGCTCCTTCCTAAATTCCCTGAATTGGTCCTCACCGAGGAACACAGAGAAGAAACTGCATACAGAGATTGCAATGATCCGAAGGGGGGTGGTTATTGGATACACAGAGTTCTACTCAACTTCCCTCTCTCCATATTCCCTCGCATCCGGATGCTGACAATCACTGCTGCTAGATTTGACTATATGTCAAAGGGAAACTTTTCGAAGATGCTTGACCATCTGTCCGGCCCCACTACTATCACACATTTGGCTATCAGACATTGCATGTTCCGGAAACAAGATCAACTGATCCAAGCACTGTCGTCGTTTAAATCTTTGGATTGCGTGTACCTGCAGTGCCCCACCCTCAGAATATTCCCGGAGCGCGACGATAAGACTCAATCCCCAATCCCTACACTCTCCCCATCATTTTCGTCGTTGATGATCAACATTGACAGTATCCAAAATATCGTTTGGATGGCAAGGATTATATCCGTAACTGGCGCATCGCTCAAGCGTTTGAGCATAGCATTGTGGCCCAAGATGGTTACGTGGGACGACCGTAGTATGTATCAAAATAGTTCGGAACAGAACTAAGCTAATCTTCTATCTAGTGAACGATTTCTATAACGCCCTCAATTTTGACTGCCATCCAAATCTCGAGACCATCGCATTCGATTCCCTTTCCGCTGGTAGAGTTGATATGCTGGAAGGGTGGATGACAACGCGTCATGTTCCTGTAATCCTCCGCAAAATCACTACCTCGTCTATCAGACAGGTTATCATAACTTTAACCAACACCAATTCGAGTCTAAAGGATCTCGATGATCTTAATTCCGTCGATTGGGCGTCGATTAACGACATTTTGCGCCAGGAAAACTATTCCAAGTTGGAGGAGGTTGTTATGCTCAGAGTGAATTCTCATCTGCTTGATGAGGCAATGGATATAATCATGGATAGGATGAAGGGATTGTTGGAGAAAAATCCGTCCGTAGATCTTGTGCTTTCCAACTCAAGACAGCCAGTCATGATTCCACTTTTTGGATGGTAGTATTTCGCTAAAATCTTACGCATGCATTTTTGTACAACAGGTCGAGGCATTCATTCATATCGATTACTTACGAGGGGCTGATGACCTGCGCACCAAAGAGAAGGTCATAAGAGCACTCGGACCAAATTGTCAATGAGTGACTATATTGAGGATAAGTAATATACAATATCTCTGAAGCAAAGATCGGTGACGGGCCGGGAGCCCCGGAACGGAAGTGCGCAAAGGACAAGCTCCTGCCAAACAAACACATTCCACTCTTTTCTTCTTACCACCATCTTCCCTTTACAACGACGAGTCCTGAGCTGTCCCTTACTTGCCTCGGCATGCTATCCGCTCTCTCGTCGTGCTAATTGTCTTCGGAGATGTTGGCTGAAGAGTCGACGGAGAGGGCTGCACGTCATGGGAGCCTGTCGTCGACCCTGCCTTACCATCCTTTGGAAATTTCAGTCTATCGACGCCGTTCGTGTGCCGTTGGCGCTGATGCCTTATGGTGTTCTCTCAAGCTTCACTTGCGTGGACAAAATTGCCAGCACCACTGGATCTAGTCGCGAGTCTGCCGCCTATCGTCATTTACCTTCTCAAGAATGAGACAGCTTCAGTTAGACTGGGTACGTTGGCGTCGTCGGTGCTCGCCGCGGCGAGAGACACCACTTTGGTGCCGGGGCCCAGAATGGCATTGAATGCATGTGGGATAGCCGCGTGGGACGTTGGTTTGGTATGTGGGGATGGCGAGTTCCGCCGCTTTGCTCTTAGCGAATTCTTGTTTTGCTGAGGGGTTTACTTGTGGGTCTTCATCGATCATCGTTCAACGTTCAACTAGCTTTGCTACAGCTCATTGTTGAGTACTAGTACTAGTCTTGACACGTCTCCACATTAAGATGCAGTTGATACACCCCCAACGCATCGGGTGGATCCCAACATGTTTTACCACAGATATTCGCGCATGTATCCACGTTATTTACCGGTTCGCGTCTCTATGTCACACTTTCTGTAGCATTCTCATATTTTTAGCAGACGTTCTGGACGGTAGTGCTATGTCCCTCTAAGAAGCCATGTATTCTATATCTGTCAAATTGAATATCATTCTTGCCGCCACGTTGGCAGCTTGTCACAAGCCGGAAACTGGTGGATGTCCGCTACGAAATGTTACATCGAACGATGCAGGAAAGTAACACGTTCATCGAGAATGAATCCTCTCTGTAAAGCTGAAACTGGCCCTTTCCTTGAACGGAGAAGCAATGTCTTTCACTTACTGAAGTCATGTGAGTTCATCCTTCTGCTATTCTCGGGGTTCCTCGCTAATAATCGGATCGTAGACTCTTCGTTCTTCAGCTCAATTGAAGAGGCTCTTGCTACGCCGTAATCTGTGATGGTAGATTGATGAGAACATTCTCCCTCCCTCGACATCTCTTAGAATGAAAGTTAGGGGTGTCGGTCCGGCAGGTGCGACTGGTGACTGACATCATGGAACATACAGTTAAGGGAGAATTTCAAGAAACCGGGAGCCCTTCGAGGCGTGAGCGCTCTCTGTTAGGACCTGCTGCTTGGTAACGTAGAAGGTTAACCAAAGTTACAAGACGGCTTACATATTCGAAAGACGACTGCGGCACCACGCATCAATGATTGTAATCAAACAAGAGCAACCTCCATCAGCGCGACCATTGTTATATTTTAGCCCGAGGTTTCTTAGGAACAAGACAAAAAGCACAATAATGCGAACTTTATTGCCAATTGGCGTTGAGGACGTTTCAAAATCACGTGCAGTGGCATGTCCTTTGTTCTAGGACCCATGATTATTCCCTAAGAGGTTACATCAAAAGTCCGGACAAATTTTCGAAATCTTAGGGTCGAGGTTACCTCAGAATCCGGACAAATCGACGCCTTGGTGCCAACAGCTTACATCGAAAATCCGGACAATGGGTGACGGCCAGCCGAAGTTGAATAAAAGTCCGGACATAAAGTGGTTCGCGGGAGAAGTCCCCAAGAACAAAGTATGTTGTTTACTTATTTTACTTTGTTCTGCCCATTCTACAATACAACAATGTACAATGAATACAGGCCTAAAAATGGCCGCGCCAGTTTGTACAATTTTGAGTGATTTATCATCATCATTTTTGGCAAATTTTCGTGAACTTACATCGAAAGTCCGGACAATTTTTGAGTAAGGGCGAGGTTACCCCCAGAATCCGGACAATTTTTTGGACATAGGTCTACCACGAAGTCCGGACAATTTTTTGAAAATGGCGAAATTTTTGATGTAACCTCTGAGGGGATAATCATGGGTCCTTTTGTTCTCGAGCATTTAAGGCTTGCAGGGTTTACAATGACAGCACACCTATCCACTGAATCCGCCGTCAAGCTCTATCCCCCATGTCTTCTACTAGTCCCATCCAAAGCAGCTTTCCTATCGAACTCATCGAGGAAATTCTTGACCAGGTCAATTGTCTTCCTGCCAAAGACATTCAATGCATTCTTCGCCACTCGTCGGGAGGATTTAACAGTGGGCGAGTCGCCACTCTGGCTCATTCCTCTGCAGAGCTTGGCTCCCACGCAGCCGATTTCATCTCTTCAGATCTGTCTATCTTGAACCCGACAATTATGCATCTTTCTTGCCTCTGATCACCAGCCCGTTCTGTTCCTTCCTGAACTCTGTCCTTGAATTAGTCCTCTCCGATGAATACAAAGAAGGAACTATATACAGCGGATGCGAAGACCCGGAGGGGGATGATTATTGGATACACAAAGTTGTACCCAACTTCGCTCTCTCCTTATTCGCAGACATCCGGCTGCTCACTATCCATGCTGCCAGATTCGACTATATGTCGGAGGAGGATTTTGCGAAGACGCTCAACCGTTTGTCCGGCCCCACCACTATCACGCATTTGGCTCTCAGATATTGCGTGTTCTGGACTCAAGACCACTTGATCCAAGCACTGTCGTCGATCAGATCGTTAGACGCCGTGAACCTGTGCTGCCCCACCCTCAGGACCATCCCGGAGCGCGACGATAAGACTCAATCCCCACTCCCTATACTCCCTGCATCGGTTTCTTCGTTGATGATCAACATTGACAGTGCCGAGAATGTCGTTTGGATGGCAAGGATTATATCCGTGACTGGCGCATCGCTCAAGCGTTTGAACATAAGATTGTGGCCCAGGATGGTTACGTGGGACAAATGCAGTATGTATTAAATTAGTTCCAAACAAACCTAAGCTAATCTTCTATCTAGTGAACGATTTCTATAACGCCCTCAATTTTGATTGCCATCCGAATCTCGAGATCATCGCGTTCGACTCCCTTTCCTTGGGTACTAGAGCTGATAAGCTGGATGGGCGAATGAAAAACCGTCACGTTCCTGCAATCCTTCGCAAAATCACCACCTCGTCTATCAGAGAAGTCATCTTAAACCTAGCCGGCAACAATTCGAGGATAGAGGATCCCGATGACCTGGATTCCCTCGATTTGGAAACGATGGGCGAGATTCTGAGGCAGAAAAACTATTCCAAGCTGGAGGTGCTTGGTCTGCTCAGAGTAGATTGGCATATACGTCCGAAGGTGACGAGGATATTAGCGGAGAGGATGAAGGGACTTAATCAACCGATATCTCTCTATATGTCCCACGAAAGGGGGATGGTCATGCTAGGGATTTTTGGATGGTAGTGAATTATACATACCTGTTTTTCTGTGAGCTATGTCAACGGTGTAATTTTTGTAGAGAGCTACCAGGAGATTTATTACCACCTAGGCACTTGTGGACGAGTCGGCCCTTCTGTGTGGGCGCTGGCCAGTGGCGTAAGAACAGCCTTCTCCAGCGACGCCACAAACGGGGATACAGAAAGAGAATGTCAGATGACGGCGAAAAGAAGGCCACTTTTGGCTACTTTAACAAAGATGACAGGATTCTCCAGACTAACCAATCTCTCGAGTCTCACCCACAAATTAGTCCGAGGTCGCAGTTTCAAACTTTATGAAAGAAGAAAACATTCTTGCTGGATGTCGAGCGAAACGCAAGCACAGCCCCCTATTGTTCCTCCGGCCTCATAAAGAGGAATCCGCTGCCGAAATTGGCTGACCTCTTCTCGGTTTTCGGACATTCCATAGACCCACATCTCGCGGGCGGAACTACATAAAGTTGGACCCGGTGAAAGAATGCTGATCGAAACGCGTGATGGTGAACTCTCTACGTCCGAGGCGCCCACAACGTGACCAAAGAATATGCAATAAGAGCCTCCGGAAGGAACTCGAGTAACAAGCTCTTGGGGAAGAATAACCGACATTCACGTTAGGTGGAAGTGAACTTATCTGGGTTCTGAATCCCGAGAATGATAACAATGGCATCGACTGAAGGGTAAATGAACGCGTTTGTAATAATCAAATCTCTGTTAAACTTCGGGATTGATATATCCAAAGTACCGTTCAGTCGTCCGTACATTTGCATTAAGTTTGTGAGGGCTTTTCATACATCAACCTGTAGATTTTGTCTTAACACCGACGTCGTCTTTGCAAACTGTATGCAACCCACCTTTTGCTGTTGAAATTCTTTGCCATCAAACAATACGCGGCGAAACGGACTCAAGCTCCGGTGATAACTCGGACTAAATGACCGCCAAATTTGCGGAATCAATTATCCCCCAATACAAAAAACACCGATATGTAATGTAGCACCCAACACCCAGAAAAAGATCGCTCGACTCCAATAACATGGAGCCCTCATACAAGGCTTTCAGGTCTGCAAAATGTTCAGCAAAGAAAGTGATTGCACACACTTGCGACACTCACATCGGCTTGCCCTCCGAGCTTAGCACCTCCCCCTTCTCTCGACAACATGACTCTTCATCTCCCGCCTCCTCACCCCACAACCAAAGTATCAAATTCAAGATCGCCGAAATAACCACAGTCGATGCGACCGTGAGCCCAAGGAGAAGAATGGGCGTAAGATGTACTAAGCGAGGGTGCGTCTCGACGAGGAAGAAAAGGATCGGATAGGCGATGAAGATGATCAGGAGGCACTCGCTCGCGAACTGAAGCATGACGAGATAAACGAACGGGCGACGAGCAGTGGCTCAAGAGGCAAGGCCTCACAAGAGCTCCATACTTATATAGCAGAGAAACAGGCACGACCCGCATCATGAGATCAATTTTGGTGGCTTGGCAGTCAGGTCCCTGCCGAGTCGACCCTTCATAAGTCACTGGGATGATTTTCCTTTACTTAGCGCTGTTAAGTACGTTTCATCGGCATCGGGAGAGACAACGGAGAATGAAAAAGTCCGTTCGATGGACTTTCCAGATAATCGTGGACGTACTGACGCTTGAACCGCAGATTGATTATTGATATCACTACCGGACCAAAAGGTCAACGAAAAGTATACACCCGCAAAAATATCACCAAGCCTTGCAACAGAGATGGCCGCCACCATCAGTACAACATCCGAAATTTTCTGATGCGAATGCGAGGCGTCCACCACCCAGGAAAAGTTTCCCAGCGAAATGAAAGAAAGTGCACCACCATCATGACAACCTCCCGAATCGAAGAGCACAAATCAGAACGATTCTCTGCGGATCAGAATTATGTATCACGAAAGTACGCCGACTGTGAAGGGGAACACGAAACTCGTGACAGAAAGTTATGCTGTCATGGGAAAGTTTATGAGTTTGTAGAAACATCGTCCCACTCAAACTGCGGGACAAGTTCGCATGTTAGAGCCTCACTTTGGCAAGAAAAGTGAATCGAAGTCATGCATTGTGCTGTAGCTAATTGTACAACTAAATTAATCCTCTGCAAATAATGAGAATACAAAAGAAGACTCGAGCTAAAGATGCGCACCTCAGCTAAAATTAATATGTGTGGCCATATCCATGACGAGGACATGCTGAGGGCTGCCGATGAAACACAACATGCTGGAAACTTTCCCGAGTTCTTGACCAAAAATTTGAAAAAACGTCTGTCAAAAATGAGCCGAAGGATTTATAGTTGGAACCGCACCATAAAACACTAATGCGCCAGCCCAAGGATAATCGATAAGTCACGAAGAGCCAAAAAAAAAATTATCACTCCATGGAACAATGAAGCAGCCTGACATGATCGTACGCCGACCAAGCGCAAACGCCGCGATCGATGACCACAGGCTTGCTGATGTCGGCCAGACCATTGACCCCAAGAACAACTGCTCCGTGCTTGGGCATGCACGCGCAGGGAAATTCATAGGGTTTACAAGCACAACTGTGGGCGTAAAAGGCACTAATCCGGGCACCGACATCAACACACCAGACATGGCGAAAGTAACGTGTACCATCGCATGATTGAGTGAATCTGTGGCTAGCAGAGGTAGACTCGCGAGATGCGGTGGAGGCTGACTGCGTCATCCACGCAGAGCAACAACTGACTCCAGAGTCTCGCACGAATACGCAACGCGTGGCTGCTTTTTTTTGGATAAAACGAGCGACGCCCAAAGAATCCAGTTTTCAAAGCAGAGATGAGGACCCCCTTCACGACGCGCAGCTTTCTCCGTCGACTTTCCTTCAGTTAACGTCTTGGAGGACAGAGAGCACGACGAGAGCTAGGAAGATGCTGGTAAGAAGTAAAGGGGGAAGTTGAAAAAAACCGGAGTATTGTTTTGATTGTTTGCCAGGAGCCTCCGAGGCCCTCCAGTTCCGTTCCGATAGGTTCCGAGCCTGAGGATCGACCATCATAATTCTTGGCACTTGTTCGTTAATTAAAGAATTGTCAGATGCTTTCAATTTTGCTTTACTTGACGCCATTTTGCCAGAGGAGAGGGGTCTTCGTGCGTGGCTTCCACTTAGATTTCAGCCTTTAGCAGATCGTCAAAGGTATGTGGTCGTTATGGTTCCTGGTTGAGACGATACTTATGCGATTGCCTCTGCTGCTACAGGAAACATAACAAAACTCTTTCGTTTATCTTTACTCTGGTACTATGGATCCCTCGGGTTTTTTTCTGCACCTCGCTAGTCACCTCTAGCCTTGTTTTAAGCTTCTTTGAAGCGGTGTATGCAGCGCCATCTTCTTCTTCTTCTTCTTGAATTCGTGCCGACGGCCATGTAGATTCGACGGAAGAGTATGGCCACCGGTGTATGGACCCAGTGGGCCGACGGTTTGTAGCAAACAGGCCGACGGAGGTCGAAGCTATCTATAGCTGACATTGAGGCTATTTAAAACTTGGAGTGCAAAATTGTAGCTCCCGAGTCACACTACATGGCTTGAACCAAGTATTACTACATAGTTACGCGGTGGAAACGGAGGGGGAAAAAGACAGCCGTAATACATCGTCCTTAGCGCCGCTTGATTAGGATTGCGCGGCAACGCCCGAGTATCACTTTTCATTTGACACGACAAGCGAAGAGTCCGTCTTCGCTGGACCCGATATGAGTGGTGTATCTTCTGGGTGCGCAGTTCCTAGTTTCATGGGCTACCTGCGTGGATAGACCTTTTCTGTGATGGGATTCTATCTGGAGTTAGGAGCTTTTCTTCTGCCCTTTCTGGTCTGTTATTACCGCATGCTTGGTCAGTCTTGTGGAGATATTAAAGCATCAAGAATGGAGCCCTTCATTGTCCTGGATTTCCACCATGTCTGTGTTGCTTTACAGATCAAGTTCCGCTGACGACTCGGACACGACAGTCATACACTCACCGTCCTTATCTGATATCGAACTCGAGGCTGGCAGTAAGCAATTAGATGCGTCTTTTGAACGAAAAACGATGTATGTACCTTTCCAATGTCCTTCTAGCGGTATGCTCAAGCTTCTACAGGCGTCGCGTCGATTGGCGGCTCTTACCCATACTTGGAGCTCTCTATGCGTTATCTCTCATTGATAGGACAAACGTCGGTGTGGCAGGTCTTACGAGTATGAGTTCAGACCTCGTACGTGTACGGTAAAACCATTATGGTTACTACTTATGATCTTCATTCACAGGGACTGGATGTTGGCACGCGCTACAGCATCGTATCATGTATTTATTTCGTCCCATACATCCTTCTGTTTGTCTTTGCCTCTTCAAATCCCCTTGATTTGCTGATACCCATCATCTTCATAGTGAACTCCCAAGCAACATGTGCCTGCGCGCGGTTGGAGCCCGTAATCTTCTCTCCGGTACTGTTCTCGCTTGGGGAGCCGTGCAACTCGCAATGGGCTTTGTTCCGACTTGGGGATACTTGGTACTCTGCAGGACCCTTCTAGGAGTTTTCGAGGTAATGATATCACTGTCAAACCATGTGTTTAGCTCATCTCGGTCACTTAGGCGGGCTTTTTCCCGGCGTTAGTGTTCATCGTGACTACGTGGTAAGCGGGTCAAGTATGTTCATCAAGTTCGTATTCATCGGTGTTACTAGGTACAAACGCCCCGAAGTTCAAAAAAAGTATGAACGCCCTATGTCGTTGACACTTTATATTGTTGGCTAATCTTTCTGATGCTAGGTTGGCTGCGCTATATATGACATCGATTCTCGCCGGTGGATTCAGCGCCATCTTGGCATATGCTCTGAACCTTCTCGACGGTAAAGGCGGCCTTAGCGGGTGGTCCTGGATCTTCGTGAGGGCTTAAAACCGAGAATCATATATGTTTATTCATTCCGAGGGCATGTTTTCGTAGATCATCGAAGGAGCGGCCACCATGATTTTCGGGATCGCATCTTGGATATTCATCCCCGACTTTCCCGACAGGAACACCTTCCTTACCGCTGAACAGACTGCCCTGGTGCTGAGACGTATTGAAGAAGACCGCGGTGATGCATTGCCTGATTCATTAAGGGGAAAGGTGTTGCTTCATCTCAGTGATTGGAAGCTCTGGATATTCGGTCAGCACCCTAACTCTCATCCTGATATTTTGTTGTTCATAGAATT
Source organism: Armillaria cepistipes (assembly GCA_900157415.1). Taxonomy (NCBI): domain Eukaryota; kingdom Fungi; phylum Basidiomycota; class Agaricomycetes; order Agaricales; family Physalacriaceae; genus Armillaria; species Armillaria cepistipes. The sequence continues at coordinate 106,752 of FTRY01000055.1, forward strand.
GTAGCCTTGATGTATCTGTGCGTAACGGTTCCAGCGTACGCGATCGGGTTCGTCTTTCGGCTTTCACGCATAATTCCCTGACTGACGATGTTTGTCATAGGTTCTTCGTGACTTCGATTTTGAGCGGGATGGGCTGGAATGTGGAGATGTCTCTGTTGCTTGTAAGTTCAGATTGGATAAGCTCGTTACTTTGCTAATGAATGAACATTTAACAGACTGCCCCTCCGTACGTTTTTGCGGTAAGCAATCGGACATCCGTTTTAAACGGATTGGCAGCTTATAGGTTTTGTCCTGCAGGCTGTTTCTGTCATGTCGTTTGCGTGGTTGTCCGACAGATACCATATGAGAGCTTTGTTCCTCGCCATACAAGCACTGATGACTATTATCGGACTGACGTTGACGGCATACGCTGGCCCCCCCGGCTGGCGTTATACTGGTGAGCCTGACGACAAGTCTATGCGTGCGGTCCGTTAACTCATCTCTCGTAACAGGAATATTTTTGGCCAACGCAGGCTGTTCAGCAAGTATACCTGGGATTCTAGCATATGTATGTCTTTATCTTTCCCTGTACATCAATGCTCATTTCCATGGCCAGTCTTCAAACAACATCATATCGCACTCTAAACGGGCTGTCACGACGGCGATCACAGTCAGTTTCGGCGGAATGGGTGGGGTCATTGCGACTACGATCTATCGTCAGCAAGACATCCCGCGATACATCCCGGGGCTGCTCACCACGATCTCCCTCCAGGTACTTCTATTGATTCTGCTTGGCATCATGACGGCACACTTCTGGTATGAGAATAAGAAGGTGAAGTCGAAGGGAGACGGTCAGACCGGGGAATTTTTGTATATGTTGTAATTAATTTTTGGGGTGGAGGGAACGGCGCGCTATACTATCTAATCCTAATCTATTGCTTTTGAACGAATAAGCTCCAACCACTTATGCAACGGTGGTCGATGGACCTGGCTGTGCCTTCAGTTGGTCACTCTGAGCTCCCTTACACGAGGACTCCCTACAGAGGTAGCAGATCTGACCAAACAGAGATCGCGGTCGCTTCGTGGCAAAGAGCGTGCAGCATACGGGTCCTACTGGTGTTTAATATCTCTGGGCCATATAATTAATTCAGGCCGACTTCTAATACATCTGAAACACGCCAGTGAAAGTATTTAAGTGAATGAGTAGCGGTATTAAGTTTCAATATAGCTTTCCGATCCATATAATTATAGCATGTACGCAAATCCTCCGACGTCTCCCTTTGACTTCATCTTCTTGTTTTCATACCAGAAATGTACCGTCATGATGCCAAGTAGAACTAATAGGAGTACTTGGAGGGCGATCGTTGTGATGATCCCCGGGATGTATCGTGGGAAGTCTTGCTGACGATATATGGTGGTCGCAACGATCCCACCTATTCCGCCGAAACTGACTGTGATCGCCGTCGTGACTGCCCTTTTAGAGTGTGAGATGATGTTGTTTGAAGACTGGCAATGGAAATGAGCATCGACTTGTGAGGAATACTAGACACATACGTATGCTAGAATCCCTGGAATACTTGCCGAACAGCCTGCGTTGGCCAGAAATATTCCTGTAACGAGAGATGAGTAATCGGACCACACGCATAGACTTGTCGTCGGACTCACCAGTATAACGCCATCCAGGAGGACTAGCATAACCCGTCAATGCCAGTCCGATAATAGTCATCAGTGCTTGTATGGCGATGAACAAAGCTCTCATGTGGTATCTGTCGGACAACCACGCAAACAATAAGACACAAACAGCCGCGAAAATGTACGGAGGAGCAGTCTGTTAAAATGTTCTAGCAAAGCAGCGAGCTAATCCGGTTGGAACTTACAAGCAACAAGGACATCTGCAAATTCCATCCCATCCCACTCAAAACCAGGCTGACGAAGAATCTGCGAAATCGCTACATCAGCCATGAGATTATGATGAAGAATGGAAGACGAACCCAACTGCGTACGCTGGGACTGTTACACACATATACATGATGGCTACACACCTATAAATAACAAAGCACCGGAGATGAGAGTTGAGACGCTCACCAAATATCCAGACCTTCCAATCACTGAGATGGAGCAGTACCTTTCCCCTTATCGAATCAGGCAATGCATCACCGCGGTCTTCTTCGATACGGCGCAGCACCAGAGCAGTCTGTTCAGGGGTAAGGAAGGTGTTCTTGTCGGGAAAGTCGGGGATAAATATCCAGGATGCGATCCCAAAAATCATAGTGGCCGCTCCTTCGATAATCTATAACAGTACGCAGGAATCAATAAACGTGGATGGTCTACGGTATGAAGTCCTCACAAAGATCCAGGACCACCCGCCAAGGCCGCCTTTACCGTCAAGAAGACTTAGAGCGTATGCCAATATAGAACTGAATCCACCAGCGACGATCGATGTCATATACAGTGCAGCCAACCTACATCATGAAGTCAGCGGAAGGGTAACAGTACCATAAAAAAAGTCAATCATACTTCTTCTGAACTTCATGGCGTTTGTACCTAGTCATGTTAGTCAATAAAAATTGAACCGAGCTGAGCGTGTCCGATGCACTCACCAAGTCGTCACGATGAATATCAGTGCCGGGAAAAACCCCGCCTATGATAAGAATGCGTTAATTAGAGGAATAAAATACGCCATTCGATAGCAATGAACTTACCTCGAAAACGCCTAGAAGGGTCCTGCAGAGCATCAAGTATCCCCAAGTCGGAACGAAGCCCATTCCAAGCTGTACAGCTCCCCAAGCGAGAACAGTACCTGTGAGAAGATTACGGACTCCAACCGCACGCAGGCACATGTTGCTGGGAAGTTCACTATAAAAATTGGCATTTAGATGGTTATCGACAAATCAAAGGAATAGGCGAGGACGAACAGAAGGATGTATGGAATGAAATAAATGCATGACACGATGCTGTAGCGTGCGCCGACATCCAAGTCCTGTATATCACGAGTAACCATCAACAAATTTATACAAAGCGTGCACGTATACATACGAGATCATCGCCCATACCCGTTAGACGTGCCACGCCCATGTTGGTCCTATCAATAAGAGCTAACGCATAGAGTGCTCCAAGTAAGGGTAAGAGCCGCCAATCAACGCGGCGCCTGTAAGAAATTAAACATAGCGAACAGGATGGAGGGCAAAGGCGACATACATAGTTTTGTGTTCAAACGACATATCGACGTGCTCGCCTTTGGCCGCGACTTCTATATCAGACGATAACGGCAGGGTCTTTACAAAGAGAATTGAAGAGGGTTCGGTGTCGGAGCCTGCTCCAGAAGACAGGGTAGACATGATGGTACTGAAAAGAAGATGTAGGATCTCAGCGTCGTTTCCTGTTGCTTTAATATCTCAAAGAAACTGACCAAGCATGTGGTAATCAGGACAGTGGAGTATAATTGGAGAAATAAGGCTTCCATCGCAGAGAAGGTGCGTCCATGGAGGTGAGAGGCAACGCGTGCCTACACGCGACTACATACTCTTCGCGCCGTGTCAGATTGGTGCCAGAAAGAGATACTCGGCCGTTGCCGCCCGCACAAAAAGCACGATTTAAGTTAC